>PVIW01004109.1:0-143301 GCA_004026585.1 Noctilio leporinus | reverse complement strand
AAAATATAGGCAGTAAACTTTTGGATATCCTACACAGAAATATGTTTACTGATACTTCACCAAGGGCAAAGGAAATCAAAGAATGAATCAACAAATGGGACTATGTCAAATTGAAAAGTTTCTGTTCAGCTAAAGAAAATATCAGCAAAATTCAAAGGGAACCAACTGTATGGGAAAACATAATTGCCAATGATACCTCAGACAAGGGTCTGATCTTCAAAATATATAAAGAACTAATGCGACTCAACACCAGGGAGACAGACAGCCCAATTAAAAAATGGGCAAAGGACCTGAACAGACAACTCACTGAGGAAGATATACGAAGGGCCCAGAGCCATATGAAAGAATGCTCAACGGTGCTAGTCATCAGAGAGATGCAAATGAAAACCACAATAAGATACCACCTCACACCTGTCAGAATGGCAATCATCAACAAATCAACAAACAACAAGTGTTAGCGAAGATGTGGGGCAAAGGGAACCCTCATACACTGTTGGTGGGAATGTAGGCTGGTGTAGCCACTGTGGAAAACAGTATGGGGTTTCCTTAAAAAACTAGAAATGGAACTGCCTTTTGATCCAGCAATTCCACTACTTGGACTATACCCAAAGAAGCCTGAGACACCAATTCATAAGAACCTATGTACACCTATGTTCATAGCAGCACTATTTACAATAGCCAAGTGCTGGAAACAGCCTAAGTGCCCATCAGTGGACACTTATGAGTGGATCAAAAAACTTTGGTACATTTACACAATGGAATTCTATACAGCAGAAAGAAAGAAGGAACTTGTACCCTTTGCAACAACATGGATGGAACTGGAGAGTATTATGCTTAGTGAAATAAGTCAGTCAGTGAAGGACAAATACCATATGATCTCACCCATTACAGGAGAATAATGAACAAAACTAACAACAAGCAAAACAGAACCAAATATATGAATACAGTGAATAGGCCTTCAGTGGTCAGGGGGAATGGGGTTGGGGGGAGGGGGGAGGCAGAGGCAAGGAAGGGGAGCAGTTTAAACAAGAACCTGGTATAAATGAACCGTGGACATGGACAACAGGTAGGATTGACTTTAGGGGGAATGGGTGGGTGGGGAGGGGTACAGAGGAGAGTAAAAAGGGGGTGGATGTAGTACAACAACAATAAAATTAAAAAAAAATAGTTTGGGTATATGATTCTAGGTTGAAATCCTTTGCTCTCATAATTTTGACTTGTAGTTTCCAGAGTTTCACTTGGGCCATCAAGTTTCATTCTGATTCTTGATCTTTTTAAGAAAAAAATTATTGAAGCTTATAGGATCTCCTTTACATTCCTGTTGTTCTGAAATTTCACAATGACATGGCTTCATGCAGTTCTTTATTCATCTATATATACTAGAACTTTGTGCACCTTTCAATCTGAAAACTGATTTCCTTCAATTATGGGAAATTAAAAATCTTTTTTTTTTTTTTTAGATAGAAAGCCAAAATTCTTGATTATTTACTCTCTTATTTATGTTTTTTCTCTTCCTGGATTTTCTATTTGACCTATTGGACTTTACTAACTTTCTGTTTTCCATTTTTTGGTCTTTTTGTTTTACTTTCTGGCAGATCTTTCTTCTAAGTTTTTCCTTTATGCTATCATATTTTTGATTTCTCAGAGCTCCTTTTTGTTCTTTGCTTATTGTATTTTATAGTGTTCTGTTCTTGCTTTGTGGATGCAATGTGTTCTCTTATCTTTTTGAAGATATTAATCATATTTTTGAAGATTTTAAAAATCTGCATTGTATTTGTCTCCATAAATTATCTTTTTCTTGTTATTTGCCTCAGTCAATATGTTTCATATGAGATACTTTCCTCCAGCATCTGGTCTTTATTTGCGCATTTTCAACTGGTTGGAACCTCTGTGCCTATGAAGGGGCTTGGTAGCCATGGTCTGTCCTATAAAGCAGGCTGGTCATGTCAGTATCTTTAGAACTGTTCTCTTGGGGTGATAGGAATTTCTAGATTAGTTACCTCTAATTTTCTTCCTTGAATGTCTATACTGTTTCCAGTAGCCTGGAGAGGGAGTGTCTCAAATTTCATATGTAAGCTTTTACTTAATTCTACTCATATGGTTGTATAGGATAATTTTTCTTAGGTTCTGTTAGTGTAAAGATAAAAGGCAAATAACCTCCAAGCCCTGAGGTTGATCCCAAGGTCACCCTGCAAAAGTGGAAGGGATCCCAACTCAAAGTTTGGTCTTGATGGTGCCATACACACAACAAAGGGTTTAGTGCTTACATAATGGGTATTTCTCAGGGTGGAGAGCAGGGTAGGTCTTTAAAGCAGGTTACAAATGTCTTGAGAAAGCAAGGAAAAAAGACTGGCCTGTGGTTATGGAGTGGGCTAGGAGAGGGTTCACGTGGGAAAGAGGATTAGTGGTTTGACTCTCCACCTATGCCAAAGCAGGGACCCCCTACACTCAGATGACAGCACAGGGCAAAGCCAGGAGTGAGACTTGAGAGGGGCTAGTGGTCGAACATCAAAAGATGGAGCCAGAATCCTCATTACAGGACTGGTCTGAACAGAGCGAGGGCAGAACAAATATTTTAGTGGCTTCCATTTATAGAAAATGTTACTAGGGGAGATCATCTTCCCCAGGTACAAGATACAGAAAGTCTTCAAAAGTTCAGTTCTCCTGTATGGAGAATTGATAATATGGCTAATGATAGGTCAGTGGTTCATGGGTGATTTTATTGTTAGAAGACACTTGTTTAAAGGAGTGACTTTCAGAGTGGGGCTGATCACAGGCGGCTGCATCAGTATCTCCTGGGAATTAGTTACAAATGCTAATCCTTAGGCCACACCCCAGACCTACTGAACCTGACACTTTGGGGATAGAGCCTGCAATCTCTGTTTTGACAAGCCTTCCAGGTGATGCTAATGCATGTCAAATGTGAGAACCACAGGTGGAGAGTATGCAAGTTAACACAAGCCTGGGAAGGAGCAGGAGACCTATAATGGCACAGCAAAATGAAGAAATGGGATTTAAATGTTCCCACTGGCAGGTGGGAATAAGAGGTCACTGTGAGAAGGGCAGACAGCAGGAAAGTTTCTCCAGAAGGGAGAGGACCCCAAGTCACATGGCAGAAGGAGCCTGGGGTGTGAGGGAGAAGAGTTGGTGAACGTTCCCACGAGGGAGAGATGACCAAAGAACTCCAAGAATGGTGATGCGTGTGGTTCTGTTGTAAGTTTTCTATGTTGTAATATCTTTCCTGCAGTCACAAGTCTTCAATACAAGTTAGTTATGCACAACTAACCTGTGTGGAACAGTGGAGAATGTAAGAGGGACCAAAGGAAAATATCTACTATCACTCTGTGTAGAGCAAGTACACATTTTAATTTTTTCCTTGCCAATGTATGCTCCAGTGCATTCAGTTTCCCATGAATAAATAAAAGGAAGTGTCTACGTATTTTTAAGAGTTATGAAAAAACAGGCATTTAAAAAAATAACTAATTTATTAATTTAGGCATCTTATGTATTAAAAATAGAAATAAAAATAATTAGTGGGCATTTGATTTTTCTCTTTAAAAATGGTACATAATTTTCTTACAATAGGATAGCCCTATATCTATAAATATCTGTATAAATTACCTACAGTATCTACATGTTCCTTGAAAAATTGTTAAAATGAAGTCTTATTCCTGTAGACAGTTGTCATGAGTTTCTAGAACATTTTCTCCCATATTTATTTATATTTTTACACATATTTAAAGTACATACTGGATTTTGAAGAGTTAATACAAAAAAGTTAAAATATGACGATAGCTTATATATTATGTTAAATGATAGTATTTTAGATACATTGTAGCAAATTAAGCAGTTTTTTTCTTATTTAATACTTATTTTACTCTGAAATGCTATTTTTGTGAAACATATCACAGAAATAAATGGTGTATTGTAGAACTTACTTTTGTGAAAGTTGTCCTAGAGACAGTGCCCAACCCATGGTAAAAAATAAATTTGGTTTTTGAGTCAGATCCTCCCCCTCTCTAATAATACAACTCAACTTTATTTTAAGCTACTGGAAATACAACTATTCATTTTGGAGTTTTCCATCTTAACTAGTAGATTGATTTCTTTTGGCTGTGCACAGGTCTTACTTCTTTCCATACCCTCAGTTTTTTGCTACATGTATTTTACAAGTTGAAGCCTTCAGAAATAATGGCACTTGCAGTGCTCAACTGGTCCTCAGAGTAGAAATTATGTCTACTAAGTTGAGGTAAAAAAAGAAATCCCTAGAATTTTAATAATTTTGTAGAATAGCATTCTAGCTATTTTAAAAAAAAATTTTTTTTTAGATTTTTAAAATGTATTATTTCCAGACAGAGGGGAAAGGAGAGAGGCAGAGAGGGAGAGAAACATCAGTGTATGGTTGCCTTTCACCTGCCTCCAGCTACAGACCTGGCTGGAGACCTGGCTTGCAACCTGGTTATGTGCCCTGACTGGGGAATTGACCTTTGGGTTTGCAGGCTGGCACCTTATCCACTGTGCTACCAGCCAGGGCTCTAGCTATTTTTTTGAACTTGTGGTTGACTTCCTGTGTGGTCTTAAACTAAGCTTTGAACTATTTAAAAAGTGTTAAGCTGATTTTCTCCCATATTTAAAAAAAAGCTAAACATTAGGGAACACTGTAAAATAAAAATAATGCAAAAAGAATGACTATTGTTATCCATAATAGCACATAATAACACATCTAGAGATGAGCAGAATCATGTGGCGTTTAGAACTGGAAGAGCCGTCTTTTCTTAACCACAAACTGCCACTTCACAGAGCTCCCTGCTCTCCTGACTGCAGGTTGGGGGCTTTTCCTGCATGCATTTACTTACTTATTAATTTAGACCAGGGGTGTCAAAATCATCTTCACCATTGCTTTCCAAGGGCCCAGTGTAATTTTAGGACTGTATAAATGTAACTACTTAACAGTTAAGCGAGCCAGGTCGAGACAAGTTGCCAGGCCAGATAAAACAAGGTGACAAGGTGGAGGGCTGGATTTGGCCCTGCGGGCCTTGTGTTTGCCACCTGTGATTTAGAGCAAAGCTTCAGCATCAGTAGTCACCATTTATCATTTTGAGTACTTCTCTACTGTGGCCATTGTGATAGGAAAAACAAAGTCAAAATCATGTCCTTGAAGAAGCCATGCTCTCTCTTCTAAGTGTGTCTTTTTTCTTAGTATCCATTAATACTTAGTATCTGTTCAACCTGCTTGATGAATCCACCTGTTCTGCTGGCTTCCATGATCTGAGGATCCCTTATCTATTTTAGAGCTCAGATCTTTTTCCCGAACAATTTCATATCTCCATCTGCCCTTAGGAGATTTCTTTTTAGATGGTTTCTGTTACCTTAATGTCTTTGTGTCCAGAATGGAATTCCTGTTTTCTCCTCCTCACTCCAAAAATAGGATCAGCTCTCCTGTTACCTGGTTGATTGTTCTTTAAAAAAATTCTTATTGTATTTTTTCCATTACTGTTTATACCCTTATACCCTCCTCCCCCCACAATTACCACACCATTGTCCATGTCCATGAGTCCTTTTACCTTTTTTCTCAGTCCTTCACCCCTTAAGCACCCCTTCCACCCAGAGCTGTCAGATTGCTCTCTATGAGCCTGTCTCATCATTTATTTTTGTCACCCATGCTATCAATCAGCTCCTCTCCCATCTCTAACTATGCAGTGTCTTTCCTTTTTAATTCCTCATCCCCTTGCACCTGGATTATTACACTAATTCCATGAATGGTTTCCTTGCTTCAAGTCTCTCCTCCCCTCTAAGCCTCACTTCTGAATGCTGTAGAATTAACCTTGGGAAAGAATCTAGTCTTATTCTGTCCTTCTCCTGTTCAGACATCCTCAGGGCTTCCTATTGTCCAAAGGGTAAACCCATATTGTGATGCTGGTGTCAACCCTTTTCACAGTGGGCTGTCCATCCTTCACCCTCAGAACCCCTATTACCTCATGGAAAAAAATACCACTTTGACTAGGTTGTCCTATGCCTGGTCCTCTGAATTTTCCTCTTCCTCTGGCAATTATCTTCCCCTTAAGGGCTACTTCAGATGCTATTATATTTCCTACATGAAACTTATTTTTGTGTGTGTTTAAGGTTTTACTCATTATTTTTTTTAGAGCGAGGGGAAGGGAAGGAGGAAGAAAGGGAGAGAAACATTAATGTATGGTTGCCTTTCACCTGCCTTCAGCGACTGACCTGGCTGGAGACCTGGCTTGCAACCTGGGCATGTACCCTGACTGGGAATCGAACCAGTGACCCTTGGGTTCTTAGGCCAATGTTCAATCCACTGAGCCACCAGCCAGGGCTACAAAACTTTTTTGATCAATCAGCTCAGACTGACCGCTTACTTGCTTGAACTTAGAAATAATTTTCTGTCCCATGTCTTCATTTCATAGTTATAGAGTAACAGTTACTTTCGATCAAGGTCAGTGTGTACTATGTGCCCAGCACTGTTCTAAGTTGTTCTCAATTCATTTATCTATTACACAGTCAAATGAAGTAAGTACAGTTATTAGGGAGTACAGAGTCATGGGAAGTTATGTAACTTACACGAGGTCACAGGGCAGTAGACCTAGATTTGAATCCAAATTGCCAGTTTCTCACTCATTGCTGCCTCTCACTGTGCCTCAGATGACCTCTTCCCAACTGTGTCTGTGTGGGCCAGTTCTCGTGTGTGCTGTCTTCTCGATTAAATCATATATCCCTTGAAGGCAGAGATCATAACTAATGTGCATGCTCCCAAAGGCCTAACTGAAAGCAGTGTGCTTAAATAAACACTGAATATTCACATTGAATGGATTAGGGAAACATTTTTTTGTCTTCCTGAGATTACAGCTAATTTTCATTAATTGAAAAGTTAGTTTCCAAATCAGATTCGACTATGTACATCATGACTAAATGAAAGGCAAAAACTAAGGTGTAAGCCAGTGTCTGGCCTCATCACTGGGGTTCAGTAGGGTCTGATCATGTCACACATTACAGCATGTCGAAGTCAGAAAAATAATGAGGGCTTAATGAATTCCAATGCCTCTCCTTATTCTTTGTAGGGGAGAGTGAATTTGGGCAATGTCCGCATGTCAGCAAGTGATAATGAAGTAGCCTTGACCCCAGAAGTTGCAGCTGAATGACCAACAGTGAAATGCACTCACTCTTTGCACTGTTTTTTTCTTTCCCTTTGAAGCCAAGTGTGATTTGTGGGAGGAAAGGTTTGATAAAATTTTTGTGTGTTCTCAGTGGGTCTTCACTGACAAGCTGTTCAAGGAAAATTCCACAGAAATGCCTGGGTGTACCAGGAAGAGACAGGTGGCCACAGGTATGAGGGAGAAGATTCATTTTTACCCCACCCAGATGGATTGCATTACACACTTACTTAAACCTGTGTCACAAGTTGTGACTTCCTGATATTTTTCTCTTCCTAGAATAAAATGCGTTCAGAGGATTTTTCAGATTACTTTATTTATAAGACTAAATGGTCTTTCTTAAGAAAAGTTCACTTTGACAAAGTGCACATGAGTCTCAAATTATATGCCGACTATGTCATAGCATTTTCCGGTATTTTTCAAATACTTCATAAGTGTACTTTACATTTGTACTTATTTTGTCATTATTGTTAATCTACATAAAATTGCGTTTTGCAAAGCTCTTGGAGACACACCTAAACACTTTTAAAGAAATACATGATCCTTATTTTGGGTCATGAACTGGGCCTACTGGACACAGAGCTAGACGTTAAAACAACCCAGGCCTGGTTCCTGCCCCACGGGCACTTGCCCCCTTGTTGTTAAGGCCAGATGGGAGTCCAGGCCCACCTCTTGCAGCCAAATGTTCTTCTTGCAGATGTCTCAGCACCTTTGATAACACTGGAGAAGATTTGATTTCTAGCATCATTTTCCCTGTCTGGTCCAAGGCTGCCAGTTACGGGTTGCGAGGCCTCACCCTGCTCTGCCTGTGCTCGGCCTGCTGTGCTCTGGCCACTGCGTCCAGGTGATTTGTGCAGATACTGCGTCCAGGTGATTTGTGCAGATTGCCAATCTTATTTATTCTGTGTTGGTAATACCCAGGGTTCTGGAGGTGGTTGCCTTACTTTTGTGCCCCTGTACTCATCATATAGGATAGACATGAAAGAAAAACAAAAACCAGACATTTTAAGTGCAAGGATATAATAAAAGATTAGATGACTTGAAAAAGGCATTCTCGAACTTCAGAGACAGAGCCACAAGGCGGACGTGTGTTGTAGAGTCAGAGCATTTGGTTGCTGTGTTTCAGTTACTGATTACTATTTTGACACTTGTGGACTATTTGACTTTTAGGGACCCATAGGAAGTGGAACCGCCTATTTTCCTGGGCTATTGCGAAGCTTACAAGAGTATGCAGGAGAGAGTGTGGCAGACAGAACTGCTTTATGAACATGTAATGCCAAGCTGTCATCATGAAATAGGGCATTGGAGTGGTCTGGGAAGGGGAGTCTTGAATTGGGATTAAATTTGGAATTTATTTTTGTGTATTTGATTGAAGGCAGGAGCTGTTTTGTCACAACCTCTGCCTCAAAGACTTACACATAGTTATGAACTTCATGGTTTTCAAATGAGTGAAAAAATAAAGTCTACAGACCCAGAGAAAAAATGTAATATGTATTGATTCAAGTTCTCAAATTCTCCAAATCCACCTCTATATTCTTAGAATGCTTGCTCTGATAGCCATAAAGAGAGGCACTGAGTACACAGCAATAAACAAGACAGAGCAGTCTTCACCTTTAAAGGGTACATTGTGCTGGCAGGGCAAGAAGACATTTAAAAATTGATTTTAAAATGTGTTGAGTGCTATAAAGAGATGTCCAGATGCATAATTAGGAGTCTGAAAATTATTCATTTTAAGGCTATTATTTAAATACATCAAAATACATGCACAAAACAGCTACCTCTAAAAGGAGCTTTTAGAACAAACACTGGTAGTTGATATGATTTGCTAGACTCTTATTTTATTCTACAAGAAAGACTTGTTTGTAGACTCCTATTGCATATTTTTTTACAGAGGCATAATTCATGACAGCCTTTCCAAGAAAACATCTAATGGCACTGTCAGCTTAAAGTTATTTATTTTTGAAGACTTTATTAAACATTTACTAAATGCAAGGAAGTACTAGATCCTGTGTTTGGAAATGCACTGTTCCATACACTAGACACATTTACCTATTGTATACTGGAAATGTGGTGAGCCTGAATTCAGGTGTGTTATAAGTATAAAACACACCCTGGATTTTGAAGACTTAAAAAAAAAAAAAAATAGATGGATGTAATACAACAACAATAAAATTAAAAAAAAGTAAATAAAATCTTTTTTAAAAATTAAAAAAAAGTAAAATATCTCACTAGTAATATTATTACATTGGTTACATTCTGAAATGATAATGTTTTGGATACATTGGTTTAAATATATGGTTAACATACATTTTTCTATTTACTTTTAATTTTTCTTACATGTGGCTACCAGAAAATTTGAAATTATATTGTGTGACTCACATTTGTGGCTCATGTTATCCTTCTACCATCCAGTGCTTTTTCATTGAAGTTGATATGATAGGGAGGCTGACAGAGGTAAATCAAAAGAAGTCAACTGGACAGGGGCTTTAGGAAGATAACATGTGAAGTGTTGAAGAGGGTGTCCCCTATTTGCTGGCGTGGCCAGGGAAAGATTCAAAGAGGCCGATCATGAGATGAATTGAGATTCATTTTAAATAATTTTAAAAGCAAACTGGAAGGGAAAGCAGGCCAGGAAGAGAGAACAGTGTTTATGAGGCAGGGAAGAGACTGGTGACTCTATAAAATCATCTACCTCTAGAGGACAGAGTAAAAGAGCCTAGAAGAAGCAACAGGAACCTATAGAAACAGCATTTTCATCACATTCCTTGATATAGTTAACATTGTGTGTAACTTATTTAGAACATTATTTATTTGTCTTGTGATCTGAATGAACAGAAAATTTTTCTTACACAAATTTCTCAAATGCCCTGAGTTAATTATCTGAGGCACCACCAGATGGCACTGTGCTCTAGGACTGAAAAGCAGGTAGGCAAGAAAAAGTGACAATTTCTTGCCTCAGCAGTGGCCTAAAGTTTCAAGGGTACTGCTGTCATTTTTGAGCGTGCCAACTGAATCTACCTGGGTCTGCTTACTTGTTAATTATGTTCCTAATGGTGTTCCAGTATTATTTCAATTTGAGATGTAGGTATAGAAAAATGGAAATGTAAAAAGCTAGGATCAAAACTGAACTGAAGTTCGGGTATCTTCCCTGCACGTCAGTGGGTTATCTGTGTGTGTACATGTCCCTGGGACTTCACCTCACACTTGGAAGAACACTGTCTATTTCAGGAACTTTATAAAGATAGAAACAATACTCAAAAGTTTAAAAACATTTTTACTACACATGGGATTACAATATGCATTAGAGTTACATGCCAATTTATTTACCAGCACTAAAATCGAAGCCTAAAAGGAAAGAGAGTAAAGACTTGTTGGCTTGAGGATCTTTATATCTTTCAACTTTCAACTAGATATGATCTAACATATTTTGTTTAAAAATCAGAAGTTACATTAAAAAATAAATAAAACAAACAATAGATGTACATGATAGAACTAGATTAAATAGATTAGTGGTGGTGCATCATGCAAATTAAATAAATTGAACTGAGTTTAAAAATAATAAATCAGCCATGGCTGGTGGCACAGTGGATAAGGCGCTAGCCTGCAAACTCAAATGTTGCTGGTTTGATTCCCAGCCAGGGCACATAACCAGGTTGCAAGCCAGGTCTTTAGCTGGAGGCAGGTGAAAGGCAACCATACATTGATGTCTCTCTCCCTCTCTGCCTCTCCCCCTTCCCCTCTCTCTAAAAATAATAAATAAAATCTTTTAAAAAATTATAATAGATAAAAAAACCCAAAACAAAGAACCTTATCTTGGTTTTATTAGAGGAATACAATTAATTGCTTTTGACTTGATTTTCCAGAACTCTCTCTGTAGGAGATTTTCTTTCTTTTCTTTTTTTCTTCTTCTTTTTAAAAATATGGTAGACTTTCAGGCTTTGGCTTGTGGGGAACAGGTGATCCCTATTGTGTTGGTGCACCCCAACTTGCGCCCTGCAGGTCCAGTCCTCTGTGGTGGAGGCAGGCTAGACCACAGAGATGGATGGAAACCCACTTCTGTGATTTCAGGGAATACGGATTATGAAGTAGGCAGAGACCCCAGTAGGTGTCCTTTAGAGAAGGATAATTTCTGGTAATTACACTGGCACAGTGTTTAAAATTTTTTTTTGTAAGACATGGACACTGTGGTCTTGATAAGAAAACTGGGTTTGGGGGTCACTAACCTCCCTAATCCCTGTGATTCTTTTCTAATCAGCTTACTTATCACTCTAAACTCGCTGAGATTCAGACATGAAACAGGGTTGTTTTTCTCTCAGCATCGACCCCAACTGTGCTCTCATACTCACAAGCTGCCTTTTAATGACTGAACAGGTGTACTGAATTTGCAGACATTGTTAGGGTCTTTAAAAGCCTTTGCTTAGTACAATTTAAATTCTAATTTCATATCCACCTAAAGTCTCCCCACCCTGAACCCACTGGCTAGGCTGGTGTCAAGGCACTGGGAGTGAGGCAGTATGTGATTGTCCCCTGAGGCCTCCTCCTTCTCTCCTGTTTGGGACTCTTGAGTGTTGTGATATGTTGAGGCTTTGAGGAGGGAGGAGGAAAAGGACACATGTCTTACATGCCTTTCTCAGTGTGTGTTCCTCCAGTCTTCTCTAGTCACTGCTTCCTTCTGTGTGACTGTTACCAAGACTGGCTCTCTCTTATTCTTATTTTGGAAGCATCCAAAATGGATGGGCCTCGGGGCTCTTCCATTGCTCAGTTCTCCATCACCTCTTAACCTACAAACACTTCCTGGATCACATCCCCAGAGGCTCATCTCACAGTTCACCTGCCCAGTTGGCAGCAGTCTTGGTGGAGAAGCATCAAGAATGCTCAAGTTCAGCTTCCTTCCCCGGTGAGTACTTAGCTCACAAAAACTCAACATTCATCTGAGGCAAACCACATGCGTTCCACTGTCCCTTTCCCATCTGCTATTTTTGTCCAATTTACTTTTACTTGTCTAGAAAATTGCAGGGTAGTTAAACAGACATCCAAATGGGATAGATGTCAGCTCCCCTTCCTGAGGTGCCACAATTTCTTCCAATCTCTAGGATTCTCTAGAAGCCTTTATTGCTGGATTTCACTTAGAAGAAGAAACAACTCTCTTCCTCCCTCCAAGTGGAAGGGAAGGAAGGACTGACTCTAGCATGCTCACATTTTGGACAATTCCACCCCTTGTTCTCTCTCCAGACAATTAAACAGAGAAGTTGCAATACTTTCTTACGTAAGTCCTTGTAGTAATTGTCCATTAACTGAAGCACAATTTGAAAACCTTTTGCTATTTACCTTTGCAATGCCCCCCCCCCCTTTTTTTTTTTTTACATTTACTTTGGTGCTTGCAAGTAGCTGAGGAGTTGAATTTACAGCTGTCCTCAATAGCACTTTACTAAGTGAGTCATGCCCAGGGGGTTGGGGTCTGGCCATCCAAGTTATATTGAATCTGCAGGAAGTCAACATCTTCATGGCTTTGGGGGTTGAAGTCTGCCATAATGAGGTGAATGGAGGACAATGCAGATAGTTTTCATTTATTTACACTTTAAAGCAAGAGACATTGAAATAAAAGGGACTTTGATGAGTTAATTTTTGCCCCACAGGAAAGCGCTGTCTCAGAACCTAGCTTACCCAGTTCTGCAGATGACTCAATTCCCAAGGTCACCAAATTCTGGAAAGTGAATCATGTAATGACAGTAACTAATACGTGGAACAGGGAGAGACGACCCAGTAATGCCAGTGCTTTACCAGCTTTTCTCTCTGTAATTCCTCAGATCTGTCAGATTCAGTCAACTAAAGAGCTGTACCTTTATTTTCTTTTTTTTTTGTGCTGTATTATTTTACTTTATTTTTATTGTTCTAGTACAGTTGTCCCAACTTTCCCCCTATTGCTCTCCCCTGCCCTGCCCACCCCCTACTCCCACAGTTAATTCCCACCCACTTGTCCATGTCCACCAGTCATTTGTACATGTTCTTTGACTAGTCCCTTTTCCTTCTTTCTCCCCTTCTTCCCCTCACCTCTCTGTTCTGCTTGCTGTCAGTCTGTTCCTTGTTTCCATGCCTCTGGTTCTATTTTGCTCATTTGTTTGTTTTGTTCATTAGGTTCCTCTTATAGTTTAGATCATATGGTATTTTTCTTACATCACTTGGCTTATTTCACTGAGCATAATACTCTCCAGTTCTATCCATGCTGTGGTGAAAGGCCGGAGTTCCTTCTTCTTTTCTGCTGTGTAGTATTCTATTGTGGTTTGATCCACTCTTTTAAAACTGGCACGTTTACACAATGCAATGTCTAATGAGGACATGGTCACCATATTAGTTTCTCTTGCCCACAAATGTGTTATTTTGAAGATCAAATTCTTGAATTTCCCAGACTTTGAATTAAAGAAAAACTTGGTTGCAGGTTAGCTTTGTTAAAAAAAAAAATCATCCCAGTAAAATTTGAATATTTTAATTGGCTTTATTAAAGGATTCAGAAATTAGGCAGCATCCTATCTGGAAAATAGAAAGGAGCACCATCCAGCTACAGACAGTGAAACTTTTTAAAGTTGGGGTGAGGCTGGGAGGAAGAGGAGGAAATTAGTAGGAAAGAATGTATTTTTTCAGGCAAGGTCACCCTTTTAAGTGGAATGGGAGAGGTTTCTCAGGGATTTACCTTTAAGTTTGAGGTGGGTTGGTTAAAAGTTACATTTTTGGGGAGGGTTGAAACTCTAATTAGGTCAGGTATTAAGTCCTGTTTTCCAGATGGTGGGGCGGTGGGGGAGGGGGGCTTAATACAGTCACTTGATATCATTATGGGCCTGTTATTTCTTTCTCTTAAAAAAAACAAAAAACAAAACAAACAAACAAAAAACAGCCTTAAAGCACTACTATGCTGTGGCAAGATTTCTAATGAGAAATATGAACATCAGACTATTATGTGTCTGACAGTATTTTTGTGGTTTTGTGTGCAGATTACATGTCTGATATTTACTGATATTTGTAATGCCACAAGATCGAACTCCATTAGCTTTGCTTTTAGTTATGATTGATTGATGTTAATACATTTTTATTATCTTACTGGTCTCACATAGGATAAAAGTTCTAGAATTTTAGTATTAGTCTGTGACATATATGTGTGCTTATTATAAGAACTGAGCTTTTAATTTACTAGGCAACACGTACTTTTCTACGTGAAAGTATTTAACAGTATCTTCTCAAAATATTCTTTATTGTGTTTCTGTGTTCTGCATACTTTTGGGAGACAAAGCACTGATATTGATGAATAATTTTATTTTATGTATATCTATAAATTATTTAAGTGCATCTTGGTATTTTATTACAAAATCAAAATATATAAAAAAATAATAGTATCTAAAAGGAGAGGTAAAAAATAAAATATAAATTGAAGCTCTGATTTTTATTTCTCACCTCTCTTAGGGTCTGTATTATCTACCTGGACTCTTTCACATGGCTATGCAAACAAAAAACAAAACCAATATCATCATTTTGGAGAGTCCGCTTATCCAACTTCTTGATTTTTAGGCACAATTATGAGATTATTTCTAAGGTGAAAATTAATTCTATGTAGTTCTCAAAGTTATAGATTCTAAAAGAACTTGCTCAATGATATATGGGAGTAGAATTACCCCAAATAACTGGGAAAACCTATGAGTGGTGACATCATTCTGTGATTCATGCCTCACTGTGTGGTCTTCTGTCTCCATGGAATCGAATGTTTGCTTGAGAGCTGGTGATGCCCAGGACCTGGGAAAAATGTATCTCTGCCCAGAATCACTGTTCTGCAGCCTGAGTCACAGGCACACAAAATCAGGGAATGGTGGAGGGCACACCAAAGAGCACAGATGGAACCTACTCGTAGAAGCAGCTTCATTAGGCCACTCCTGGCATCTCCTATAACTACTCCTCATTCACTATTAGACTGAATGGAAAGATGCATTCATTTATTTTTTCCATGATAATTTGAAACTATCCTGAGCACAGGTTGTTCAAAGGAGGAACAGATAGGGTATTTATGTAAATCAACACTGCAAGCCATAGAGGTAACTTGTGTGCCTAACATTTCCATGAGCTAATGATATGCCTAGGCCTTGTTACCATGGCTGCTGGGAGCTCTCCCCCAGCCACCAGGCGGGGCCGGGTCCCCTCGGGGATGCATTCCCAGCTTGTAGATGGCTCTCTTTCAGCATCGTCCTCTTTGCCAAGGCTGTTCACTCCTCACTTGCCCATGGAGAATTTTTTTTTCTTTCACATTTTTTAGTATAGCTCAGAGAGTTTTACAGTGTTTTCACGGACATCACTTTATTTGAGCTTCATAATCCTCCCAGGTAGATAGAACAGGTTGTTGGTATCTCTGTTTTATGGATAAAGAAACCATCTCAAGAGAAGTGAAATGATGCCAATCAGCTGCAGAGCTAGGAGAACACTGATCCTCTGACATCTCCCCAAAGAATCAGAAAAATCATAGCGCAGAAAGTACGTTTTGTTATAGCATTAAGCATATTCAGATGAATTCTAGTGTCTTTTATATTTCAGCTGAATATGTTGGCAATTCACTTGTTGATGACCTGAAGTTCATGTAGGTGTAAATGCCTCAGCGGCAGGCTGCATTTGTAGCCCTCCTCCCAGGAGGACAGGTTACCCTGGTGCCAGGAAACCAATGATAAGAACATCAGGTGTGCAGTGACATCTTAAGAAGCTCCCTTTAAAATAAAACTATTGACTTAGTATTGCCTTGGAAATGTGTCCTTCACTACAGAGAACATTCAGCTGCCTTGCAGAGGGACTGTAGGACTGGACGCCCTCTTGCCACTGGCTGTCACAAAGATAAAATTGATAGCTGACGTGACCAGCCAGCTAAGTGAGATATTTAAGCCACAACAACTTAAACACTCTTGGGTCATTCTGCTTTACTTTATGGGGCACTTTTGTTTGGGGGAAGTGAATGATTTCCCTCTTGCTTTCTAAATCAAGGTGCCTCTGACTTTTTGCTTTGATATTTGTCCCTTTGTGCCTGGATATGTTTCCTTTAAAAAAGTCTACTCCCAGCTCCTTGCCTCTATCTATTTCTCTCCCCTTACATAACCCCGCTTTTTAAAAAATTTTCTCTCATTTTCTTTTATATTACCTGTCATCTTGATTTTCTATAAACGCATCGTGATCACTGAGTAAAGAATCGTATAAATGATGAGGAAAATGTAGAACAATTTCCTTTAAGAATTTTAAATCATCCTGAGTGTGAGACTGAAATTTATTTATTGAACATGTTATATCCTTAACCTGAGACCCTATATGTATAACTGAAATATACTTGTATCTTGCTCATGGTACCTCATCTGTATAAACATCCTAATGTATTTCTTGCCAAATAACTCTGAAATTCAGATGACATGTATTCACATGGGTAGTAGTAGATTCTCGCAGGAACAGACTTATTTCCCCAAGTGTGGCTGCAGAGGAGGACAAGGTCAGCAGGTGTCAGTCTCACTGAGTAGAAGAGCTGAGAAGAGATTCATTGTAGTTTTTCTCAAAGACAGTTTGCATTTTTTGAATGAAGTTTTGAAGAACCAAAGTTAGGCTCTTGTTTGTTTTAAGCAAACTCTAGATTGTTTTAAAGAGAAAGTAGGTCATATCAACCCTCTTCCACCACACATCCAAAGTGGTATACTGAAGAATCTCTCATTAAAAACACATTGGTTGGATTGAGATCTGGCCTCATTATTGTCTGGGCATCTGAGCGCCAGTAAATAGGTGATTTAAATTATGTTTTTACATGCAGGGTGATGGAGTCACATTAGAAAACAGAGCTGCAGTAAGTAGCGTGCCCCTTTGGGTGTGTGCAGCAGCATCCCAGCCCCTGGAATTTTGAAGTTAGTCATCAATGCACCAACCACATACCCTCCCACCCCATTTTCAGATGCAAAGCAGAAATCTAGACAAGATTTGTTCCAAGACTCACAGTTGTTGGGGAGGAGAGGGTCAGCGTTAGAACTGGAATCCAGAGCTGGAGCAGCTGGGCCTTCCACTGGCCTGAGTGATAAAGCTGTTACTTGAGTCTAAAACTAATGGCAATGCTGTTGACCTTGGGGATTCCACGGTGTCCCTACTTTGTTCCCCTCAGTGTCGCATGCTCAGCTTGGGAGGGCAAAAGCAATGTGAGACTGGAGTGGGCTGTCAAAGTGGTGCCTGTTCCCAAGTGGTGATTATCTTCAGTGTAATCCCCATAGCAACGTGACCAAGGGCCGACCGTGGCTGGATGATGAAGATGATTATGTTAGAGAAGGAACAAAAATCCTAGGATAGATTGATTGAGGAGGGGTTGTTCAGCACATCAGCTCCCAGCACCCCTTCTCCTTCGGCAGCCCAGCAGCCCTGGATGAGAGGTGCCTGTGGAGTTTGCTGCTCACATAATCAACCAGAAAGTGTTTATCCCCGTCGGCTGGGAATTGACTAGCTCACCCAAAGTCACTCTGGTCACTTTTTTCTAGCTCCTAAACGTGTTTGAAGAAGAAGGATGCCCTGCAAGCCAATCCCTAACATTTGCTGTGAGATTCAGGAAACTAGAGTGAGCTGCAGAGGCCAAGGAACAGATGCTAAAGGTTGTTTTGTTCAGAGGAGCAAGTTTGCCACCCTTGGTGGGGAGAAAGGAGGCTTGATGACCATGGGGACAAGCTCAAGGCAGGCCTCCCTAAGAAAGAAATTTCCTTGTTTTTCAAAGTGGTTTAGGAATGTTAATTTTTTGTTGTTGTTGTTTAGATGCTTTTAATTAAATGGTGTGTCTCCATAAAGCAGAGGATTCAGGTGCCTTTGATAGAGGCCACTACGGAGTGAGTATCCTGGTCTGGCCAGTTAACATAGGCACAGGAGAGAGACATTGAGGAGTGTTGCCTGGGTCTTTAAGGAAGAGCTGGCTGGCCAGCTGTGGAGAGTGCTGTCAGTGGTCAGCCCATGGTTGTCATATCCTGGTGTGTCCGCCTCAGCCGCAGGGAGCACCTCCCTCTACCCAAAGCAGCTCACCTCCAGCAACCAAGAAGGGGAGGGGGTTAAAAGCCTAGCCGGCCATTTCCACCCAATGTGGGTCATGTCTGATGGGCCTCTACTCACCAGAGTTCCCAGTGGGTTGGCCAAGGCTTGTCGGGCATTGAAGTTTTTCTTTTTCCTTTGCCCAGTCCAACTTTGTTCCCCACCGTTCACATGTATTCTTCCCAATTCCATCTCAGCTCCTGTTTTGGGGAAATCCAACCTGCAACAACCAACCTATCTCTTCTGCTTAGGGAACTGTATGACCCATAAAGCATATGCCTAAAAGCCTTTTGTGATCACTTAACTTTTCGTTAATAATTACAAAAGAAAAGGGAGATATTTACAAATCTCAGAAAAGGAAAAAATGGTTAACTAGAACTAATACTATAAAACAGTCAGTTATACGTTGACTCTCCACATAGTCCAATTAACACTTTTTACGACGCAGGGAAAATATTCTTGAATTCTTAATTTATGCCACCCCTAAAATCACACTCTGAAGGTTTTCACATCCAGTTCCTCATTATGAATGGCTCCAGTTTTTTCATATGTTTCATATGATGGAGCTTTGGTGGCTCCATCAACCTTTCTATGTAGTCTCAAAATACCAAAGCATAGCCTTGCTCTTGTTAGGGCTGGGGCCAAGGTTTCTTGCTTTGTGATTTCCTGCCAGGGACCAGGTAAAGGAAAGTGGAATCTTTAGGACACCAGGCTCCACTCAATTGCTCTAGCAGTGTTGCTTCCAGAGATTGTTGGATCTGTACTTGGGCCTTTAATTACCTACTTGGGTAGTTTAGAATCTAATGAATTGAGTCAGGAAAGGAAAATCTGAAGGGATAAGCAACCTCACCTTAAAGGGACTGCATAAGTAATGAGCAGAGATAATGAGCAACTGATTCATGGTATTGGTCCATTTATTTTTGAGCGGATCACAAGCTAGATGTAATCTAAAAAGCCATAAACATATGCAACAAATTGGGTTACATGAAATCTGAAAACTTTATAATTTAAAAGGTACAGAGATTTAAAGCAACAGTTCAGAGCAAGTCAGAATTAGAACTGTTTTTAATATGATACCATGGCATGATATCCTGAATCACACCAGGGCTGGATTTTGTGTGTTAGGACTAAGATAATATCTTATTCTTATCTATATTTCAGGACACATTCTTATTAGAACTATGTCCTAGAAGAAAGCAAGTTATATTAAAAATAATGAAACAGGAGTCAGTTTTCAGTATTGCAGAATGATGAGAAAGCAAATATATAAATCCTGAAACATTTAATGAGAATAGACAGGTAAGAAAAAAAGAAAGAAAAATGATGACCAAAAAGAGTTGATTTTCATTTTTGGAATTAAGCAATTTTCATAACAATGCATAGATATATTTCTGTCACAAAAATGTGGTTTAGGTTTTACTCAGTAAGTTGTTAAAAAGCTATTTTGCTTTCTCTGACAGGAGTCTCTTAAATTTCATCTGATAAGTAAACAGAATAATGTTACAAGCTTCATACAAAATGAAACTCTCCTTTTCTCAGTGATGATTTAAAACATTCAAGAATATTGCCTCATAATGCCACTGATGTAATAGTCATAGAACTATATGTTTGAAATTCTGATACATTTTCAGTATGCTTAACCCCCAAATGGGAGTTATACATATATTTAAACTAAGTGGTGTTGTTTTAAGTGTGCTTGAATTGGAAATGCAAACATTTCCTTTGTTAGACTTGAGGGTCATAGAGCATCTTCTAAACAAAAGATGCTGGATTTAAAATTAGTGGCTCTCACCATGTGTTGTTGGCTAGGCTTCTTTGTTAGGTCCATACTATAAAAGTCAGAGAGCATTTAGTCTCAGCTGACCTGTCTAGAACAAATACCTCACCTCACTCCCTTTTTTAACTTCACCTATTTTTAAAGAATTTCAGTTATGCATCTTCTTGGTTTCTTCCTTTATTCTACCATTAGTGTTGAATTCTGCTGGTTGATTTTTCCCCCATCTTATCATTTCTGGATTTTATTTGCCCATTCATGTGAATGTTCCATTAAAAAAAATTTTTTTTTTAATCAACTGAAAAGAGTTCTTATTACACTCACTTAAAAGTGCTAGTGGCATTTTTTAGAGGTCTTGATTAGACTTAATCCACATTTCAACTGCCAGTATTTTACTTAAAATAATGGTATTGTTCAGCTTTATCCTCCCTAAAAAGATAGGGAAGGGAAAGAAAGAAAAAAATTACCAAATCACAGGAAAAGGCTCTTACTGGGTCACCTGGGGATATCCAGGGCTGTAAGAAGTTTTCTTCTCATTATTTTTGTGTTGAATATCATTGGCTCAGAAGTTTTCAGTTCCCACCAAAGATGTTCTCATTTTGTCATAAAATTTCAATTCAGTCTCTCATTTTTTTTTTAACTTAAAAAAAAAAAAAGATTTTATTTATTATTTCCAGAGAGAGGGGAAGGGAGAGAGGCAGAGAGGGAGAGAAACATCAATGTATGGTTGCCTTTCACCTGCCTCCAGCTAAGGACCTGGCTGGAGACCTGGCTTGCAACCTGGTTATGTGCCCTGGCTGAGGATCGAACCAGCGACCTTTGTGTTCACAGGCTGGCACCTTACCCACTGAGCCACCAGCCAGGGCTTTAATTCAGTCTCTTAATCTTTTTCTTCGCACTATCATGCTACTGTCCAGAGGAGTCATAAAGAAACTGGAAGGAGACCTCAGTCCTCTGTACTTGCCATCTCCTTTAGAATGTGTTTATCAGATGTTTGTGACTCTCTTCATGGCAATAAAATATTGATCTTAAGGAGACCATCACCTTTAGGCCCACAGAAGCAACATCACCCTAGGGCTTCATTGTCAACAATTTGAAATGTAAGAACAAAAACAGCCTGTGACTGTCATACTACTTCCTGGAGAACTTGGTCCTCTGGGGTTTGAGGGTGGAGTTTTGAATGCTTCAGGGATACAGGCACTTTCTCTAGATCAGTGGGATAGCTCGTTTCATTAACTGATTTTTGCTGCCCATTAAAGGTCTGACCTTTAGCTTCTAATCTAAGTGAACAATCAAATCTCTTTTCCTTCTGTTCATTTCATGTATGTTTTGGTGAGCCTACTGAGAGAGCAGCAGTTTTAATATGTAAATATATTTATGCACAGATTTTCTGCTTTATCCTTTACATATGAAATTTACTGGTAAGATATAAGTATTTTTTTTAATTAGGGAAGAATTTCAAACTTACAGAAAAACTACTTAAATAAAAATAGCACAAAGGACAACAGCTAACCCTTTACCAGGGTTAACATTTTGTGCAATTTGTTTGATCATTTGTGTATCAAACACATATGCATATATATACACATATTTATAATAAGGTGTATATACACACACATAATATTTTGTTTTTCCTAAAGCATTTGAGAATAAATTTCACACATTATAGCTCCTTTTACAGATGAAAGTATTTTCTTACCTAAGCACAGGGCAGTTGTCAACTTTGATGGCATTAATACTCTTATCTAATTTGTAATTTAATTTTTTCTTTATTGTTTTTTTTCCCATTGCCATTTAGTCTCTTATAACCCCTTCCCCCAAGCAGTCACCACACTGTTGTCTATGTCCATGAGTTGTTTTTCCTTTTTGCTCAATTCCTCCACCCCAAATCCTCCCCTCCCCTTCTTAGCTGTCATTTTCACATTGTCCCATTAATGTTCTTTTTTTTTAGATGAAAGACATCTTTTTTTCTTTCTTTTTTAGATTTTATTTATTTTCAGAGAGAGAGGGGAAGAGAGGGAGAAAGAGAGGAAGAGAAGCATCGATCAGTTGCTCCTTACACACAGCAGCCACATGCCCCCAACCAGAGACCTGTCCCACAACCCAGGCATGTCCCTTGTCCAGGAATCCAACTGGTGACCCTTCAGTTCACAGGTCCATACTCAATCCAGTGAGCCACACCAGCCAAGGTTCTAATAATGTTCTTTATAGCTTCTTTTTCCTCAAGTACAGGATTAAGTCTAAGGACAGGTGTTACATTTAGTTGTTATGCCTCTTTAATCTCTGAAACATTTCCAAAGCCTTTCTTTGTTTTTTATGACATTGACATTTTTGAAGCTAAAGTTCCCTACTTTTTAAAAACAAAAATTTCCTTATTGCAAGTTTGTCTGGTGTTCCCTCACAACTAGACTTAGGTTATGCTTTCCTGATGGAAATGCTAACACTGCGACACTGTATGCTTCTCAGACAGTCACATCTGTAGGCACATGATGCCCATCTGCCCCTCATCAGTGATGTCAATTTTCATTATACATTCAAAATATTGTTTGTCTTGGTTAGGCAGCTCAGTTGGTTAGAGTGTTGTCCACTATGCCAAGGCTGCAGGTGTGATCCCCTGTCAGGGCATACATAAGAATCAGCCAGTGAATGCATAAATAAGTGGGACAACAAAGCAATCTCTGTCTGTGTCTGTGTCTCTCTCAACTTAATACAAAATTTAAAAAGACTTATAAAAACAGGAGTGTTATTCAATCTCTTCACCATGTAATTACCATTTTCTCCCTTCTAACTAATAAGCAGTTTGTGGGGAGGTACCTTAGGACCCTGCAAATATCTTGCTCCTCATGAAAATTTCTCCTTCGATTTATAATCCAACAAAGATTTTGCTTGAATCAGTGATGATGGTTCATATCAGCACTCCCTCATGTTTACCAGTCAGCATGTGACATTCTACCATGTCCAAGAGTCCTTCCTTCTCCCTCATGTATGTACTTCTGTATGGATTCATACTTCCTGTTTTTCAACCCAGCCCCTCCAGACCCCAAATGGTCTATAAATATTATCCTTACTTAGATTAGAGCTCAGGGTGTCCCAGATTTGGCCAGAGTCCCTTCAAGCTGGCTCCATGTCACACTTCCATTATTTTTTTCAGCACATTCTTATCTTCTGGGGTAAGAGAATATTCCAGGATTGTCTTGTAGTAACTCTTCTCTGATCCCACTTCCAGTGACTTCTGTGAGGACTCTTGATTCCTCTCAGTGGGGAATGGTGTTAGAGATCAAGATTTGGGTACTAGCTGTGCTCACTGCTCCTGGAATGTCTCTCTGCTTCTAGGCCTTTTTAGTGGACAGAGCCAGGAAATATATGTATGCATGTAATGCATGTATGTAAGTACACATGCACACTCATGACTTGCAAACACAAATACGTATTTCTATTTTAGGTATCATGAGTCTACACTAATATTCCCAATTTCAATGCATTTTTCTTGCCTTTCCTGTTCCAAATTTACATGTGCCTTCTTTCAAAGTGAGAAAGAACCCTGGCTTCCAAAACACCAACACATTTACTTATTTGCTCAAACCCATAGTACATCTGAAATAGTGTTAGAAATACCTTCACTCATATCTACTACAAAAAACAAACCTAATAAAGGTTCAGGATTTCCAGTTTATAGTTTTCCTGTCTCCCTATCCTGCCCAAGACTGAGGAATTGATGGGCAAGTAGTCAAAATTGTGTCTGTAATTTACTCAAATTTGTTTTTTTTTTTGTTTTTTTTCCCCTCCCTGCATTGTGGTCATGGTGTTTGTATGAAATACAATTGGATTCATTTGTTTCACTTTTTTTCTGTGTTAGTTTTCCTTTTTTGATTTACTTTTTTAGAATATCAAACATCATCATGCTCCCAAAAGTCAACACTTTTGAACAGGCATGCTCAGAGAAAGTCCTCCTGCCAACCCCTACCTTTAAAAAAATATTTTATTTATTATTTTTAGAGAGGGGCAAGGAGAGAGGCAGAGAGGGAGAGAGATACCAATGTGTGGTTGCCTTTCACCTGCCTCCAGCTATGGACCTCGCTGGAGACCTGGCTTGCAGCCCAGGTGTGCACCCTGACTGGGAATTGAACCAGTAACCCTTTGGTTCCCAGGCCAGTGCTCAATCCACTGAGCCACATCAGCCAGGAACTTTTTTTAAATCTCTTTATTTTACTTCTGAAATCCTACATCTTGGATGTCAACAACATCTGAATATCTTAAAGGTACCTCAGATTATCCTGACTCATCCTTCAATTTCAGATGAGGACCTTGACCAGGTATCTTGAAACCTAGGTGATTTAAACACAAAAAATAGAGATAGTGGTGATGTCCTCCCTTCCATACTGTTTGAATAATGCTTTCTCATTCATCTTACTGCTCTCCAGAAGGACTATCTAATATATTTGCAATTTTATATTGTTTTAATGTTATATCTGAGTCATATTTTCTTAGTCATAGTCTAATATGTTGCTAGAAATTATTTTAAAAAGAACAAAAATATCCAACTCTATTTAGTTATCTTTCATTGGTAGATATTATTTGAAATTCAAGTTAAACTTTGGAATGAAACAGTCTTAATAAAATGAAATTGTTGAGATATTAAAATTTTCCTACTTTTTAACTGTTATTTCATAAAAGCTGTATAGTTGATGACTCTAAAGTAACCATGGAAGTATTTTCATTTATTATATTTCATTGAAAGGAAGTTGTTAGTGTAATTGCATAATGATTAACATAAATTTAACTTTATTCTATTTTTAAAAGATTTTATTTATTATTTTCAGAGAGAGGGGAAGGGGGAGAGGCAGAGAGGGAGAGGGCCATCAATGTATGGTTGCCTTTCATCTGCCTCCAGCCATGGACCTGGCTGGAGACCTGGCTTGCAACCTGGTTATGTGCCCTGGCTGGGAATTGAACCGGTGACCTTTGGGTTCCCAGGCTGGCACCTTATCCACTGTGCTACCAGCCAGGGCTACCTTATTCTTTCGTATCCTATTTAGCTCTTTCTTTGCTTTTTGTGTAAAAGCTCTGGTTCCTAAAGGTTGTTCAATTTGTACTAAAATAAATACCTTTTAAATGTAGTGACTAACTTTCAGTGAACATTGAATTTTGGGGAGGGCATATATAATTTAATTTATTATGTGCAGTTTTTTTCTCTAAGATGCTTTATTACTTCACACATAGTATCTTATCTTTTATCACCTTCACCAGAACAGATCTGTCTTCCTCCAATAATGTTTTTCCCTTGAGTAAGTGCTGCCATTCTTCAAAGTATTTTAGATTACAATTTTTAAAAAACTGTTCATTATTCTCTAAAAAGAAGTCCGGACATTACTGGATGACAGAGTTAGTCCAATGATTGACTGACATTTCTGTAACAGTTATAGTCTTTTCCTTATGGTCACAAGATGGCTGTCCCAATCTATAACCTGAAAATAAAATGTATTGTAATGTTCATATTTGGAGTAACAGTTTATCTTTCAAATTGGTTATCTGAAGGGCTATACAATAAATTATTACTTAGAATATGTTAATTTAAGAAATACTGTGTACCAACTATGGACCAAACAATGTTTTAAAAGTTGAGGCCACAAACTAATAAAAGAGATTTTGCCTTCAGCTATTTCCTAGACTCATTGGGAAGAAATGCCAGAAACACAAATAATTACTGTGCAACTGAAACCACAGGGCTCAGCATTTACTGGACTGTGCAGGATTAGAGTGTGGAGCTGCTAACTGGTACTTGGAACAGAGAGACTTGACCGAAGACCTGGAGGATGAAGAAAAAATGAATGATAAAAGTGAGAGGAAGATATTGTATAGGAAGAAAATTTCCCCTTCTTTTCTTCTAGTTTTTTTTTGCTGGTCTAATAACTAAACTGATATAACATAGATTAATAGGAGAAAACCAAATTTCATTTCATACATACAGAAGCCCCAAAGTTACAAAACTTTAAGAAGTAACCAAAGCAAGCAGCTTTTGTACATTTTAGATAGGAAACAATAAATTTATGGAGTATTGACAAATGGGTTTGGGCTTGGGATAGCAAGTTACTGAAGAAACAAGTTTAATTTATACAGCATTCTCTGTCCTGAATTCCCAGCCTCTGATGATAAGGATGCTTTTTAGCCTCCTGATATTGGGAGGAAACCCTAACATGGGAGATTTATTTCCTGCTTTCAGGGGGACCAAGGAGGATTGCAGTGTCCTTCTTGCTCTGGCTGTTTCTTAAGTATCTTTGATTCAAAATAATCAGTATGCCAAGTGGCATATTTGGAAAGTATACTCTGTTCCTTTTTAAAATGAAGACTATTCAGGCATCAGGACCAGTACATGCAAAGGCCTGGAAGTGTCGGATTGCATGCTCTAATCAAGATCTACAAATAATTCTCTATGGATCACAAGCTTGAGGGTTTGGAATTTAGGCAAGCATTTTAATCAGGGCTTGATCTTGGTCCTATCGTTGGTAATTATGCTGCACTTTTATACTTTCACCTGATTTTAATTCCTTAGCACTTAGTTTTGGTTTCACTATCTGGAACCCATGGGCTAACAAGTATTTTTTTTTTTTTCACTTACATATCATATTTTATTTAACGGAAAATGCCTAACGTATTATTTCAAAAAGTAATTAATATAAAACATTGAGATATTTCACATTAAGTTTTAAAAATGTAAAGAGCTGTTTTAGGTTTACAACAACATTGAAAAAGAGATACAGAGATTTCCCATACATTTCATGTCCTCACACATGCATAGCCTGTCCCATTATCAACAACACTCCTCAGAGCGGTACACTTTCTACCAAGGATGAACCTACATTGGCACATCATTAATCACTCCAAGTCCTTTGTTTGCCATGGGGCTCACTCTCAGTGTTGCACACGAATTTGAATAAATGTGTTATGACAAATATCTATCATTTTAATATCATACAGAGTATTTTTACTGCCTTAAATTTTTTCTACCTATTCATCTCTCTCCCTCCTACTCCCCTATCCTAGTAACCAGTGTTATTTTTAGTCTCTATAGTTGTGCCTTTTCCAGGATGTCATATAGTTGGAATCATATAGTATGCAGCATTTTCAGATTGACTTTTTTCACTTAGTAATATGCATTTAAATTTCCTCCATGTCTTTTCATGGCTTGATAGCTCATTCATGTCTTTTTTTAGTGTTGAGTAACATTCCATTCTCTGGATGTACCATGGTTTATCCATTCAGCTAATGGAGATCATCTTGGTTGGCTAACAAGTCCAATATTTTCTTATATTAACATTGGCATTCAATAGCAACTATATATTGGTTATCTGTTGGCATGCAGACATGATTAGAATTGTTGAGAGGAACTTGGATGGAGGTACAGAAATGGAAGTTTCCCAGATACAGAGATGAATAGATGTAGAAGTGCTTGGTGGATTCCAGCTTGTCCTCACTGTTCTTCTCTCAGTGGCCCTCTCATCTTCCTGGTCACTGGACCTGGAGACCAGCCATGGCCCAGGAACACCATCACATAGATGTTTGTTTCTCAAGTCTTCCTGCAAATTTTGATTTATCCTCTGGGTCAGTGTTTCCTAAGAGCTGGTTAATGACTCTTCTGCCCTCAAATTCTGCCTTCTAGACCTTTGCTTTCCCTTGATTGTGAAATCTCTAATTCCTAAATTAAATCCCTTAGTCTTATAACACTTACAGTGGCCCTGCTCCCTCAACTAAAACCAACTGACACACTCCCAGGCTCATCTATTGCCTTTCTCAAAGTAAACTTTTTATAGTGAAATAGTCATCTGTTAACCCAGTCCTCCTCATCAATCTTTAAACCTCATCATTTCTCTTTCAAAACTCCCACTTTGAAGAATTTGGAACTCTATCTCCATGGGTCCTGCCTACCTTCAGTGTATTTTCCTCACACCTGCATACTTGGGAATGTAAGGCTTCTCTGATCCACTCTAACACAGCAGGCTAGGGATGG
Organism: Noctilio leporinus; assembly: GCA_004026585.1. Taxonomy (NCBI): domain Eukaryota; kingdom Metazoa; phylum Chordata; class Mammalia; order Chiroptera; family Noctilionidae; genus Noctilio; species Noctilio leporinus. The sequence continues at coordinate 115,298 of PVIW01004109.1, read as the reverse complement.
GTGTGTAGCAGATCTTGATTCAAATTCTTGTTCTGCTCCTTTCTAGCTGGGGTCTGAGGCAAGTTATTTGACATGTATTAGGGACAGTATCCTCACTTGCAAAGAAAGCAGATAGTCCCAGCTACCTTATGGAACTGGTATGAGATGTCAGTACAACGCTTTCACAAATGTTAACTTGCTTTCTCTTCTTTATTTAGCTGCCAACCCTCCACTGCTCTCCAAGGAGAAGAAAGATGTGTCCTCATAGTCCAGATAATCCACCTCCTCTAGTGGAAAAGAGGAGGTGGAAAAGGCCATAACCCCATAACCCCATAACCCCAGTGGAAAAGGCCAGCGTGTGAACCATGGATTGAAGCACTGAGATTGGGGTAGGAGCATCTTGGTTTAAGGCAAGGAAACACTCTTTCTTTTATTGTGGGTGATTGTTCCTGTGAGTGATGATAGCCATGCCACATTAAAAAAAATGCTGACATTGATGTTAATTGCAAACTTGAAGAAGGGACAAAATGAGGGAATTTTAAAAAGGGACTTGACTATAAAATCAATACTAATGATAGATGCTTATATCTATGGCTTATTGTTTATACCTAATAATTAATGTGCCACACATGGCAGTGATGCAAGTCATTAAATATATCACACCATTAACTTGTTTGTTTTGGCTTTTTCCATTGCAACAATAAGTTTCTTCATTATAGAGGCTTTAGTCTTAACCAATATAGTTTGTTCTTCAGGTAACATGTTCATCTACTAGAAACTTGGAACAATGAGAAGAAAAGCAGTTCCCACAAAGATAATACTAATAAGTAGTGACCTGTTTTCACATTCTATCTCTCACACTACTATGGGAGAGTTTGTTATTTCAATTCTTCTAACCAAAAACTAACACTCAGGGAATATAAGTAAATGCCTAAAGACATAAAGATATAAATTGGACTCAAATGCTATTATGTTTCAAGCTCTTATGAGGATCTATGTGGCAAAGCAGATCTGTTGGAGGATGTTTAGTGACACATATAAATGCCCTAGTTAATGACATGAAAAGGTGAAGACAGATGGGTTTGCATGAATCAGGATTTGCAGGTCTAGGCCTAATCTAGAGCCTGGGGCAATGGCACCATTGGTTATTTGCTCTTGGATTCCAATTTCCTCAGATGTTTTGGTGTTTTGACATTTGTGTCTGCCTGCACCTTAAAACCTGTAGGTTTCCTGAAAGCTCCAAAATTAAAAAAATAATCATTTAACCTCTTGAGCATGTTCTAGCATCTCTGAGCTACTCAAAGGGCCTGGCACTGTGTTTAATATTTCACAGACACTGTCTGTTCTACACAAACTGTAGAAGCCTCTCTTGATAGTGTGAGAACTCACCTAGGTGGCTGGTTGGGTTCTCATACTTCACCGCTCTTGGCAAGAAGAGGCTACTACCTACCCAAATTCCTAAATCAGACTAAAAAATATTCCCAGTTACTCTGATCTGATGGTTTTGAAAATCTTTCGAAAGGTGTAGAGGAGAATGAAATTCAATTTGCTATGTGTGAAGAAAAGGAAATTGGATAAAGAGATTTTCATAATGTTTTGAAATCTTGAGAAGTTGGATTATCTTATGTTCTTTAAGGGTGTTGAGTAACCCTTTTTACTTCCTGGTGTGGTGGTTACTTCATGCTCCTAAAAACAAGGTATCAATCATCTCTTGATTAGTATACTAATTAATTTATGGACCTGAAGATTAGGTTGCAATCTGCTAAGGCTGCATTAACAAGTTTATGATTTTCATGAATACATGAACCAATTTTGAGTTTGATCAACCTTAGTGGTTGAAATTAAAATAGTGACATCTATTTTTGTTCCCTTTACAAGGCAACAACTAACAATTAGCTTCCTCTGGGTAATGATAATTAACAAAATTCCTCTGTGTTCCTGATCAGTGTACAGCTGGTTCTCAGATAATCATCAATGCTTGGTTTTATGTAGTGACATTAATCCCCTAATTTGGGAAGTGCATTAACTTTATACTATTACCTAAGTTTCTTCATTTTTTTAAATATATATTTTTTATGTTGTTATTACAGTTGTTCCAATTTCCCCCCCTTTGCTCCTCTCCACCCAGTACCCTATTCCCTCAAGTAATGTCCTTCTTAGTTCACGTCCATGAGTCATGCATATAAGTTCTTTGGCTTCTCTATTTCCTTTATTCTTCTTAATATCCCCCTGTCTATTCTGTAACCAGCAGTGTGTACTGTTTTTTTCCCTCTCACATCCAGACAATTCACCACTTAATTACTGCCTCTGTCAGCTTCTTAAATCATATTAATACAAAGTTTTCTTTTCATTATTCCAAAATGCCTACATTAATTCATTTGTTTAAAGAATTACTCTTTTAAGTAATATGAATTGCAATATTACCAAACACATGCAAAAATACATTTATACCCATAGATATTTTTACACATATTTATTTACTTATTTAAAAAATATTTATTATTTTTAGAGAGAAGGGCAGGGAGGGAGGAAGAAAGGGGGAGAAACATGAATGCATGGTTGCTTTTCACCTGCCTCCAGCTACAGACCTGGCTGGAGACCTGGCTTGAAACCTGGTTATGTGCCCTGACTAGGGAATCGAACCAGTGACCTTTGGGTTCGCAGGCGGGCGCTTATCTGCTGAGCCACCAGCCAGGGCCTTTTTACACATATTTAAAGTACATTCTGGATTTTAAAGAGTTAATACAAAAAAATTAAAATATGCCATTAGCTTTCATAATTATTACATGTTAAATGATAGTACTTTAGATATATTGTAGCAAAATTAAGCAGTTTTTTCTTCTTTAATACTTATTTTACTCTGGAATGCTATTTTTGTGAAATCTATCACAGAAACGATGTATTGCAGAACTCACTTTTGTGAAAGTTGTTCTAGAGACAGTGCCAAACCCATAATAAAAAATGAATTTGGTTTTTGAGTCAGATCCTCCCCTCTCCAATAATACAACTCAACTTTATTTTAAGCTACTGGAATTACAACTTATACTTTTTGGAGTTTTCATCTTAAATAGTAGATTTATTTATTTATTTAGGCTATGCACAGCTCTTACTTCTTTCAATACTCTCTGTTTTTCCTCTACATATGTTTTACAAGTTGAAGCCTTAAGAAATAATGGCACTTGCAGTGCTCAGCTGGTCCCCAGAGTAGAAATTATTATGTCTTCTAAGTTGAGGTAAAAAATAAAAATCCCTAGGATTTAAGTAATTTTGTAGATAGTATTCTAGCTATTTTTTGAACTTGTGTTTGACTTCGTATGTGATCCCAAACTAACCCCTGAACTATTTAAGAGTCTGTTGAGGTAGAGATTAGGTATGTTCACATTTCAATAATAAAGTTTACTATAGCATTCATTCCTTTTCCCAAGTATCCCCGATTTGGGGGTCTTCATAACTGGAAATGTATATTTCCACAATTTAGTTGGAAGGAATCTCAACTAATTTACATGCTGATAGGAGAATATATATTTTCTATGTACACGAATCATATAGTTTAGTAGTTTGCCACTTCTATCCAAATTGGCTTTCATTCTCAGCATCATTTCTAACCTAAAGATTGACTGATTTTACAACACACCCATGACCAGTTGGTTGCTATTTAAAACATAAATTGCTAACACTAAGTTTCTTCATTCTAAATTGTGCTTCAATGAACATTTCACACTAAGCTTGATACTTCTCTCTCTCTCTCTTTATTTCTTTCAAGATTTTATTTATTATTTTTAGAGAGAAGGGAAGGGAAAGAGGCAGAGAGAGAGAAACATCAATGTATGCTTGCCTTCCACCTGCCTCCAGCTGGGGACCTGGCTGGAGACCTACTTGGCTTGCAACCTGGTTATGTGCCCTGGCTGGGAATCAAACCAGTGACCTTTGGGTTCGCAGGCCAGTGCCTATCCACTGAGTCTGTCTTTCTTTCTTTCTTTCTTTCTTTCTTTCTTTCTTTCTTTCTTTCTTTCTTTCTTTCTTTCTTTCTTTCTCTCTCTCTCTCTCTCTCTCTCTCTCTCTCTCTCTCTCTCTCTCTCTCTCTCTCTCTTTCTTTCCTTTCTTTCCTTTCTTTCTTTCTTTCTTTCTTTCTTTCTTTCTTTCTTTCTTCTTCCTTCCTTCCTTCCTTCCTTCCTTCCTTCCTTCCTTCCTTCCTTCCTTCCTTCTCTCTCTCTCTCTCTCTCTCTCTCTCTCATTTATGAGGGAAAGATCATGAGAGTCTAATACTGAGTGTAGATTTTGCCTGCTTCATACTGTCTTACCCCCTTCTACTTTTAGACATTCTTTTTTAAGTTAAACAGGAATTTATTTGGATAAGTCTGGGATTTGGGACTGGAATACATTCAAAACACCACTCCCTCCCACCCCTTGGACAGTGCTGGCCTGAGGATGTTACTGGACTAAAGGGGTGCATTTGCCTGAGGCCAATAAGACACCAACAGAAGCTTGTAGCAAAGAAAGTATTTGCTTTTAGGAGTCACAGGTGAACTAATGCTCAAAGATCTGGCTCCCTAATGGCTTCCAGGGAATGGGAATGGGTTATATTGGGGGAAAATCATTAATCATGGTGACTAATGGAGTTTGGGTCCTGGTCAGGGTCAAATCTCTACAGATTGGTTGGTGCTGGGGTACGGGCCATTAGCCAATAGATCTGGTCCCAATATTAGCCATGGTGTCGCTTTCCCTAGTTTCACTTTTCTGGTCTTGGAGCTGAAACACAGCTGAGGCCTAGATGTTATCTCTAGTTTGACTGAAACTTTGTGTCTGGGGGTCAACTGACCGCAGGTTTTGCTCTTATAACTGTTTGATATTGACCAGAATCTAATATCCTAAGGGCTTAATGATTAAGGGAGGGAATTGATGGACACAGACAGGAGAAAGGGTCATGTTAAAGAAACAAGAGTTTCTGTTGTTATAAGGACCTGTAGGGTACGTATCACTGAGGGAGATCCAGAGCTATGCAGGATAGCCCAGAGTGGAGAGCAGCTGTACTTCTCTGTTTCCCCTGTGGTGAGGATTGTTACTCTTCATCCTTTGAGTAATAGTCCCCTTAAGGACAGGACTACACATCAATGACATGTCATCTCCAAGCTTTTCACAGTGCTTTGAAGCTAATGGGTGCTCAATCAATGTTTGTTAGCTGAATGAAAGGTGGCACAAAGAAAGAATGGTATCTTTGATATTGGCTAGGAAAGGAGATGATACTAATTGATCAATGACTGCTGATATTGTCTCAACAATTATATACAAGAAACCATATTTGCACTCATATTACCTTAAAAATACAAGTAAATGTTATGTCTATCTGAAGTTTCCTTTATGGTGAGTTTTAAAATATGATAACACTTTATGCTGATGAGGGTATGGGAAAAGCACACTTAAGCAACCTATTAGGAAACAAATTAAACAACATCTATCAAGAAATTGGATAATGTTTGTTCTCTTTCTTTCAATTAATTAAAAATATTTTATTGAATTTATCGAGGTTATGTTTGTTTTCTTTAATCTGGCAAAATTCAGCCTCTGGAAATCAATTTTAATGAAATAGTTCAAAGTAGAGAAACAACCAAAGCAATCTACATATCCAACACAATTCCTATTAAAATACCAATAGTGTACTTCACAGAACTGGAACAAATATTCCAAAAATTTATATGGAACCAAAAGAGACCTCAAATAGCCTCAATCTTGAGAAAAAAGAACAAAGTTGGAGTATATTACAACTCATAATATCAAACTATATTATAAGGCTGCTGTAATAAAGACAGGCTGGTACTGACATAAGAACAAACACATGGATTGATGGAATAGAATAGAGAGCCTAGGAATAAAGCCATGCCTGTATGAGCAATTCATGTTTTACAAAGGTGATTAAAGCATTCAATGAAGCAAAGACATTCTCTTCAATAAATTGTGTTGGGAGAACTGGACAGAGACATGCAAAAATAAAACAGAAGCTAGACCACCAACTTTCAGCATACACAAAAACAAAGTCAAAATGAATAAAACACTTAAATATAAGTCAGGAAACCATAAAAATCCTAGAAAAAAAGATAAATAATAAAATCTCAGATATCCCATGTAGCAACATTTTTGCACTGGTTTGGTGCTTTTTCTTGACTGGAAAGCTCCTATTTCTCTTTTATTTTAAATGATATCCTTGCTGGGTAAAGTAGTCTTGGTTGTAAATCCTTGATTTTCATCACCTTGAATACTTCATGCCACTCCCCTCTGGACTGAGATGTTTCTATTGAGAAAACAGTCTAATAGGTACATACAACTGCATGCTTTTCTCTTGTGGCTTTTAATATTCTCTCTTTGTCTTTATTTTTTTTTAATAAAAAAAAAATTTATTAAAAAATTATTTTTAGAGAGAGGGGAAGGAAGAGAGGCATCAATGTATGGTTGCCTTTCATCTGCCTCCAGCTACAGACCTGGCTGGAGACCTGGCTTGCAACCTGGTTATGTGCCCTGGTTGGGAATCAAATCAGCAACCTTCGGGTTCACAGGCCAGCACCTTATTCATTGTGCCACCTGCCAGGATCTCTTAGTTTTAAAGCCTAGTCATTGTAATTATGATGTGTCTCAGTGTAAGCCTCTTTGGGTCCACCTTGTTTGGGTCTCTCTGAGCTTCTTGGACTTGTGTGCCTTTTTTCTTCACCAGGTTAAGGAAGTTTTTGGTCATAATTTCTTAAAATAAGTTCTCAATACCTTGCTTGCCCTCTTCTCCTTCTGGTTCCCATGATGAGGATGTTGTTATGCTTCATATTGCCCAAAATATTTCTTAAGCTATCCTCATTATGTTTCCTTTGTTTTTCTCCCCCCCCCCCGCCCCCCCTGCTCTGCCTGGGCTTTTCTTTCTATCTTGTCTTTCAAATCACTGATTTCATCCTCTGCTTCATCTAGCCTACTGTTTATGCCTTGCAGTGTGTTATTTATTTCCGGTATTGAATTATTTATTTCTGACTGATCCTTTCTTATGGTTCTTATGTCTTTTTCCATGCTATTGAGTATCCTTATAATCATTACTCTAAACTATGAATTGCTTTCCTCCATATCATCTAGCTCTTCTTCTGGAGAATTCTGTTTTCTTTCATTAAGGTGTTTTGTTTGTAGTTCCACTTTGCTTCTTTGTATCTGTTTCTATGTATTAAGTAGAACCTGCAAAAATTCTGGTGTAGACTTTTGTCAGACACTACTTGTTACTGGCCCTGGTCAACCTGTGTGGAGCTATCTGTGATCCACACCAAAGGGCTCCCTCTGGTGGGCCTATTTGTGTGCAGAAAGAACCAGGCTGCACACCAAGTCTGGCTTTTATCAGTTCTGGGCCCAGGGGATAGTCAGCTGAAGTCTCATAGGGCTCCCAGAGATCCACCTTTATTGTTAATCATAAATAAGGCCTTGTGCTGTAATCAGTACCTTAAGCTCCACAGGTTGAGGCAGAGTAATTCCTGCGGGCAGGGCTATTACTTCCCCTCAGGCTGGTGCCATTCAGAGAAAAGTGCTTTGCCTGAGAAAGGCAGCTTATGCAGTATGGGGAATGGCTCAGCACAGGGATCCTGGTGCTGTTCCTTTAGTTCTCTCCCCAGAGCCACCCACCCCAGACTCTCCACAAGTGTCTCTAGTCCACTCTGCCATCTCTCTGATGGATCCCATGGTAGCTGCAAACAAAATTTTGTGCATTGATCCTTTAAGAGGCTCTCTGAGTCTCCATCCATCTCTCCCTGGCAGATAGAAACCTTGCTGCTTTTCACAGCTGGATATTATCTAGGTTCCCTTCTGGCTCTGGTGCTATAGGCTGGGAAGCACAACTTGGGGTTTAGATACCTTACTTCTCAGAGGGAACCCCCCAGAAGCTGAAATATCCCTCTAAAACTTCAGCTGCTGCCCATGGGAGCCCAGTCAGCCCTCTCATGCCTCCTCTGCTCTTTTTACCTGTCTTGTTGTGGTGAAGTGGTTTCTTCTGTCAGTCCTTGGTAATAAGGCTTCTCTCCAGCTACTGTTCCGGTGGTTATTCAGAATATTTTCTCTATAATTTAGTCATAATTCCAGATTGATCCTGGGAGGGAGTTAGTGTAGCTTTCACTTACTCAGCCATGTTGGGTCTCCTTGAGCTGTGGTACGTTTACATAAGGGAATACTACAGAACAATAAATAAAAACCTCTTACACTTTGCAACAGCATGGAAGGACCTGGAGAATATTATGCAAAGTGAATTAAGCCAGGCAGTGAAAGGAAAATATCACATGCTCTCTCATGTGTGGAATGTAAAGAACACAATAAACTAATGAGCAAAATAATTACAGAAGCATAGATACATAAAACACACTGACAGCTGCAGGGAAGGAGGAGGAGATGTGTTGAAAGATGGTGGAGGGATTACCAAAGGACATTTATGCACAACCCATGTACATGATCAACAATGTGGGGATTGACTCGTGGGGATTGAGGAAGGCAGAGGGTGAGGCTGGATGGAGGCAACTGTAACAGCATAAACAATAAAAATGAAAAAAAAAATAGAGAAATTGCTCTCTGAACACCAAGATACTCACCTCAGATTTGTTTGAAATGATGGAAAACTAGAAACAACCTACCTTTCCCCAAATGGGAGGATGGCTAGTGAAATATGGCAGTCAGTAATTGGAGTGTTATTTACTAATATGAAACATTCTTTAAGTTTATAGTAAGATAAAAATTTCTTATATTAAAGCCTAAAATTTGTACATCACTATCACAACTAAAGTATATCATATATAGAAAAAGCCTGTAGGGCAACATTATGAAATCTAGAATAGAATAAGACTGGAAGAAAACTCACCAAAATAGTAACAGTGTTATTTCTTGTTTATTTCTATTTTCCTAGTTTTTAGCAGACTCCTCTAGTTATGACTTCTCCACTCTTCTGTGTACATGACCCTGTCCTGTCTTCTGTTCTCTCCATGGTTCACTGCTTGTAGCATGTTGGATCCTGATGGACACCCAATTCAAGCTGGGCAAATCAGATTCTCTGTCCTGGGAATTTAGAATTGGGAATTCAGAACATTATGTCAGTTTGTATGCATACCTTGCATTGAGGGACAGCAAATTTTGGAGTGGAGGTGAAGGCAGTTTTCCTTACTTGCACAAGAAAAACACATTTTTAGAAAAATAAGATAGCACATACATAAAGAAAGAAAAAGGCAAGAGATCATGGCCCCAAGAGAAAAACTGGTATCTGATGATTTTATTCTTTTTCTTTTCAATATATAGTTGCCTTTCACCTGCCTCCAGCTGGGGACCTGGCTGGAGACCTGGCTTACAACCTGGTTATGTGTCCTGACTGGGGATTTGAACCAGTGACCTTTGGGTTCACAGGGTCAATCCACTGAGCCTGGGCTCTGATGATTTTATTATATTTACTTTTAGCCTTGATGAGACCTGGCTTAGTACCAGGAGCAGTTATTGTATCCTTATAATATATTAGTAGTAGTAGTATTAATTTTTCTCAAGATCAATATATGTAAGATGCCTCTTCTATTGGATATTTTAAAAGTATCCAAAATGAGCATGCATTGCTCCTAAAATATTATTGTAGTAAACATAGTAATTGTCTTATTTTAAAAAGTATTTGTATTTATTTTTAGGGAGAGGGGAAGGAAGGGAGAAAGAGAGGAAGGGAGGGAGAAAACAAGGGAGAGAAACATTAATGTGAGAGAGAAACATCAATCCGTTGCCTCTTGCACATGCCCTGGCTGGGGACTGAACCTGCAACCCAGGGGTATGTCCTGACTAGAACTCAGTGGATGACCTTTCATTTTGCAGGATGATATCCAACCAACTGAGCCACACACTAAGGCATGTATTTCTTGTTGATACATAGTGATAAGTAAGAAGCATAGATCTTTCATGGCTATAGAATTATAGTATTTCTTCTGGTCCTGTTTTACTGATTTTTGAGAGGCTTGGTAATTCATTTGCTTCTAACATACAGTTCTTTGTTATTTTAAGCAAATTTAATATGACTAATTTTAATTAAAAATTGATGAAGGAGAAAACCATCTGTTAAGGCGGGTCACATCTTGCCAGTTCTCTCCACCTCTGCCATTGTCTGACCTCTGTTCCTGACTCTTGGCCAGACCAGACAGACATTATGTTTGCCACCACCCAACCCTTAGAAATGCTCATAAATAAAAGCAGTGACAGTAGAAGACAGTGTTCATAATGTATTCATCAATAAAAATACAGCTTCTAATCCTAATTACATTAAAAATTATAAATACATGAATGAAACCTGGAAAGAAACATACCTTAATATTAGCAGTGGCATAATTGTGTTGTGGCTTTACAGAAAATTAAACATTTTTCTCTCTTTTGTATTTTCCAAATCTTCTACAGTGTATATGAGTTTAGTTGGTACTAAAATAAAGAACAAGTTATTTCTTGTTCTTTATTTTTCGTGAAAAAGTAATCACTTTTGTTTCCCAAACAATCTTTTCAGGCTTCTTTCCTGGTTTTATCAGGTGCAAGAGTAAGAAGGGAAGAAGGAAGGAAGGACAGTGAAATAGAGCTTGGGCTGCCTTGAATGCTCTACTTATGGGATTCAACTGTTCTGGCTGCTTTCGAGGGCAGCATTTGTTTGGAAGAATTGAATTGGGAGATTTGTTTTCAGTTTGGAAAATCCAAGGTTTAGATAGCAGGTAGTGGCTGAGGGCTTAGGAGGAAATATTACAATAGCTTTTGACTCAGGCTATACTCTTTACTATCAGTGCAGATTTGGAAAATTGCTGAACCTCTGTTAAGTCTCAGTTTCCTCATCTGGAAAATGATGTAGGTCTTTCATGGGGTTGCTGGCAGCATAAAGTAAGATGGCATTGTGTCAATCACTTAGCAGAGTCACTGGCTCCTGGTAAGTGGTCATGATGTAGTTTATTACCACTATTAGGTGACAGGCATGAATCTTCCCTTTCTACCTGCCATTTCTCAAACACATAATTCATATTCTGATATCCATTACTTTAGTTTACCACTGATGTGTCCTTTTTCCTTTATCTCTATTAAATCTAAAAGAGGTTACAGTAGTGCTTCTTAAACTAAATAGTTTTGTTAAAATGCAGATTCTGACTCTTTAGGTCTGGGGAGGCATCCAAGATTTTGAATTTTTTCCAAAGTGACTATATCATTTTATTTATTTATTTATCTCCCCAGTTTTGTTGAAAAATAATGGACATATATTAGCCTCTGTAAATTTAAGGCATACAGCATGATGGTTCGATTTACATTATATTTATGAGCAAGGTTTCAAATTTTTCACAAGTGCCCATGTGAGGTCACTGTACTGTCTATCCAAAGGCTGCTTTTGTAGTAAGACTCAATTAGGATGGCTGAGCTCACAGCCGACATCTGTGTGAAATCACTTCTGATGTCCCTAGTCCCAATGCTTGTCTCCTTTTTGGCTCTCAAAGCACATAATGTATACTCCTAATTTAGCACTTATCACATCCAGCCTGCTTTGTTGTATTGCTGTATGTAATTCTGCTCAGTCATAACTGATCTCCTGACCGTAGCCTGGGCGGTGTTTGACCCGTGGAAGCTGTCCACATCAGTAGTGATGTGAATGCCGTGTGCAACCCAATGGTTGTCAAATTATTGAACTGAATGAAATGATGTTTTAAAAATAATGTTTTCTTACATGACTATTCTCTTGGAAATTGTCAACATAAGTCAATGTAATTTGTAGAGTGGTGGAGGAGGGTATCTGTGTGAATGATCGCAAATGGGAAATACATGATAGTGCTATTTTCTTTCCTTTTTAAAAAATACATCCTCAAATGCAGAGTGGGATGATTTACTTGATGGAATGACAAAGTCAATGTGGGATGATATATTTTCCACAGATAACCAAATAAATGGGTAATAATTCATCTTTCAAGTTCTGAGTTTCTTAACTGTAGTTTAAAAGTAGCATCTTAATGGGCCTGAGGCCAATGTTGGACAGCCTGCATAAAGGCTGGAGAGGTCATTAGTGGTCTTTGGAAGTAATGTGGACTTTCTGATGTTAAGAGTAATTAGGGAAGAAAGTGTGTGGGTAATAAAGATTGGATGGCGGAGGCCTGCTCTCTCTAGACATTTCCTGGTGGCCAAGTAGCAGGGGAATCACCCTGCCTGGCTGTGGAGTTCATTCAGCCTTGCCTCGGACACCTACTGCATGGTTCTCATCTTCCTTCTCTGGAGCAATTGGCCTTTAACTTCAGGGGGACTTTTAATTTTTTTTCCAAAATTCAATTAATGCAAATAGAAAAGAAACTCCATATTCAGTAACCTTTTATTCCCCTGCCTCTTAAGTCCTTAGAAAAGCTGAAAGCATTTTCATCAGTACACTAAAAATAAATAGCCGGGTATACTGCAAAACTTTTTTCAACACTTGACCCCAAAACCCCACTATTGCTAAGAGATTCTTTAAAGAAATCATTTGGGGAAACTTGGCGTTTTTGTGAAGTGGTCCCAGTGAGGATGTGGTTTATGCCTAACTTTTTTCAAATTTAACTTTGGCATCTTGTGCCTGGGATCTAGCATTGGTTACAGAGTAAACAGTATTTTCCAAAGACTGACAGGGTCAGCTGCTCTGGGCATGTGGCCGATGACCTCCCTGATGGATCACCATCCGGTAGGCTGCTGCCAAGTCAGTTGAAAGGTAAGCATTCTTTCTGAATAAGTGCAGACTGCTTTGGAACATGTTTCAGTTTTAATGGATAAAACTGAAAGTAGATCCTGAATACACTGCTTCAAAGGGCGCAGGGCTGTCACATTGGGGGTAAGGTGATTTGTCTTGCCAGCACAACCGCAAAGGCTAAGCTGCTGGCTTCAGGGGATAGTGTGCTACAGCGCTGAGCCTTGTTGCTTTGATTAAGTCATAAAGACACAGGAAAACTTAAACCCCAAATTCCTCTCTGAAGTTAGGAATATACATTACCATTCTAATATCCAAAAAGTAAAGCTTTCTATTTCTTCATCGTTTTCCCTGCAGTCTTATCAGTTTGACTTGGCTTGCTGTTTTAGAAGTAAAAACAGCAACGGTGTGGGAGGCTAAAGGTCTTCCGGTATTTGCCTATGTGCCAGATGTATACACAGATGAGAGAGGTATAAGTCCGAGGACTTTCCGGGAGAGCCCATAGCTGCTGCCTGAGAGCTCCCAGTTGCCACAGCTGGTAAGTAGACTCTGTTAGGGATGCTGGGAAAACCAGAAAATTCTGGGAATGTTTTTCTGCCCTTTGCTCTTCACTGCTACCTCCTGCCTCATTCCATGTGACTACGAAATAGAGCCTTCTAGACATAAATTTTGAACTAAGGGCAATATCAACAGGGCAAAAGTTATTTATTTGGGTGAGAATGTTTCTCAGTGCTAGAGCTGAGCTGGATTTGCATTTGGATCTTGGATATCATAGGAAACACATTTCTGATGCTGTTCTTGGGACACAGGCTGTGGCATCTGGAGGCATGTGCTGAGTGTAGTATCCTTATCCACCACTAAATGGGCCTGGGGGGTTACATGGGCTTTTGATTTGACTGTGGAGAGCTTACTGGGCCTTGGAGGTGCTGTGTGGAAAGAGAAGAAACCTATATAAGGCATTCATTGTCTCAGAAGAGGATCCCTAGTTAATAAAAAGATGATTATCTTTGAAACATGCAATGTGAAAGATCTTCAGTGTCTACATCATGCTTTGCAGACTGTCATAATTTTTTTCCAAAAGAAAACAGCATTTGTTTTTCATGCCTTATAGGTATCTGTCTAGCTTGTGTAGCTTCAGAAATAGAGCATATATCTATGCTTTTGTTATGGAGGTGAAAGTTCTTTAAATGGTAGGTGCAAGGAAATGGCCACTATGGACAAAAGTAGAAACCAAATTGATCCAGTAGATGAACAAATCATTTTAGTAGCTGCAAACTCTGCTTTTCCCCAGTGTTTGTGTGTAGGCATAAAGTCTGAGCAGCTGAGATTTCCAAAGCCACCTATCACTTACAAGCCAGGATAATGCAAAGGGGGCGGTTACAATATCTCGAAGTAAATATCATTTATGGAGGATCACTTGTTTCAATTTTGAGTGGAATTATTGCTTGCCTACTGTGGTGTAGACTTTAATTTCCTGTTTGAAATGACCCATTGTGCATATTACATTCCTGGGAAGAATAATACACTTCTAGTTTAGAAAGGAATTATAGATCTTCCTCTGATATTTTAAAAAAGTATTAGATTTGTTGAGGCACTCTCATAGCATGACATATACTATTTTAAAGCATACACAGAATTCAGTAATTTTTAGTATGTTCAGAGTTATGCAGTCATATCATTCCTATCTAATTTCAGATTATTTTCATCATCCCACAAAGAAACCCTGTACCCATTAGCAGTTGCTCTTTATGTTGCCCTTCCACTAACCCCTGGCAACCACAAATTATCTTTCTGTCTTTATGGATTTGCCTATTTTGGATGTTTCATATAAAGGAATTTTATAATATGAGGCTCTTTGTGATCAGCTTCTTTCACATATCATATTTTCAAGAATCATACATTTTGTTTTATGTATGAGTACTTCATACTTTTTTATTATTGAATAATATGCCACTATATGGACATACCACCTGTTTCGCCATTCACATGTTGATAGACATTTGTGTTTCCACTTTTTTAACTCTTATCAATACCACTATCATGAATATTTACATGCAAGGTTTTGTTTGTGTGTGGACATATGTGTATATATCTAGAAGTGGAATTGCTAGATCATATGGTAATTCTATATATAAAATTCTGAGAACCTGTAACACTATTTTCTAAAGTGTCTGTTCCACCAAACAATCTTACCAGCAATGTATGAGGGTTCCAGTTTATCCACATTTTTGCCAAAGTTTGTTGTTGTTTGTTTCTTCTTCTTTCTTTCTTTCTTTCTTTTCTTTTCTTTTTTTTTTTTTATTGTTTGTTTCTTGATTTTAGTCATCCTAGTTTGTGTGGAGTGTTAGGTCATTGTTATTTTGAGTTCTCTAATCACAATTTTGTTGAACATCTCTTTTTGAGCTTGTTAGCCATTTACTTGTTTTCTTCAGAGAAATGTCTATTCAAATCTTTTACCCATTTTAAGTTGTGTTACTGGTCTTTTTGTTGTTGAGTTATAAGAGTTCTTTATATATTCTGGACACAAGTCTCTTATTAGTTAAATGACATTTTCTCCCATCCTCTCTGTTAATTGTTGTGCCACATTTGTTAGGACTTTGATGAGATAATTGGAGTGATGTTTTTTCTAGGTGAACTTCACATAATCCAGGGAAATAATGCCTGGTACTTTTACTGAGAACCTGCCTGATGCCAGAGGCTAGGTTAAGTCCTTTGCACCATTACCACTTACAATTTTTGTAGTAACATTAAGTGGTTGGTATCATCTCATTATTTAAGGGAAAGGGAAGTGAAACTCAGAATTAATTTGCTCAAAGTGACCAAGCTAAAATGTGGCAGAATCTGAAATTGAATCAATTTTTCCTGTTTTCTAAGTATTTATTTCTTCTTTATTAGTTCTTTAAGTAAGATAAATGAACAATCAATATTCTATTCATTTATAGTATGATTTATGTCTTACAAATATACATTTTATTTCTCTGTTTTCTACCAAAAACCTTACAAATAACAGTGTATTAAATGTCTTCAGTCATGTCCATTGGCGACGATTCCCTTCTGTCTCACCCTCTTTCCCTTCCTCCTTCTTTACTTTTTCTTTCTTTCCTCTCCCTTCTGCTCTCTTTCCTTTACAAGATTTTATTTAGTGCCTACTGTGTTCTAAATGCCTGGGGGAAGTGATGAATAAAACACTCTCAGGTCCTTGTCTCAGGTAGGAGAGACAAACTACAGCTAAATAGATATGGACAAACTTGAACTATCATGTGAAATAATAAAATACCAGATGTGATGAGAGCTATGAAGATAACAGAAAAATGAATGGACAGAGGGTTTGTTATCTGAGGTGGGGTCACTGGGGAAGACCTGGGGATGAAGTGAGAAGGAGGACACATGACTATCTGGGGAGATAGCATACCAGTCAGAGGAAGAAACATGTTTTTTTGTGATTGATGCAGAGAAAGGAGACCACTGTGGCTCTGTCTCTTCTATTTGACCAGCAAGTGGATGAAGGCTAGCTTTTGCAATGCATATTTTTTTATATGTAGCAATTTATTGGTACCTATTAGGGATGGAAAGAAAAAGGGTCAGGTTGGTACTAAATTTGTACTTAAAAGAATGATGATGATTGAAAGGAGAATCAATCTGGTGATGATTATAAGCTTTTTGAAGTGTTTCCACTATATCCTCTTAAGAATCTTGTTTTTTGAGTCTTTGACAGTTTGGTATTCTGTCAGTGAGGATGTTCAACCTTTCTTTACTTTCCATAACATTTTTTACATCAGTTACTTAACTCTTTGGTATGGATATTGAGCTGTCATTATGTTCTTTATTATATTTCATCAGTCTTGGCGTTGCTTCTTCATTCTACTTTTACATGTATGTCTTCTGTTCAGCTAGACTTCAGGCAGTTTTAAATGGTGGTTGTTCTGTAGTTTAGTTGTAATTTTGATGTGGTTGTGAAAGTTTCTGAGTACTGCATTTAGCTATGCTGCCATTATTATTATTTTTGGTCAGAGAAGGGGAAGGAGGGGGAAGAAAAACATTGACTGGTTGCTGCTTTTATGCATTAGAACTGGGGTGGAACCTGAAACCTAGACTTGTGCTCCAACCAGAATTGAACTGGTGACTTTTGCTTGGCGGGATGATGGCCAACCAAACTGGGCCACACCAGTGAGGGTCCTCCATTGCCACCTTGACTAGAGCCTCTTCATGAGCATAATTTTACTCAAGGAAAGCTCTTGTTCTTAAAACCTATCTAAGATCTATGTAAACATATCTCTAAATGAATGGGGTAGGTAGTATTCACCGTGTAGTTCTGGTGCTACTTCCCCACTCTCTCTGTTCAGAGGCACTGAAGTGCACATTGGTTTGAAGTTGGATGAGCGGGCTTAAGTGCCACTTGGATATGTAACTGTGTCTTATCTGTTCAATTCTAAAATGAGTCTGCTAGTGCTGTAGAAATCAATACCACAGACAACAGCAATTTCTGGAGGGTGGAAATTTAAGATAACAGTGTCTTGAGGTTGGTTGTTTCTGAAGGTCTCTTTCCTTAGCTCATAGATGACCATCTTCTCCCCATCTTCCCTCTTTGTGTATCTTTGTCCTAATCTCCTCTTATAAGGGCACTGGTCATATTGGATAAATGTCAGCCCTAATGATCTCATTTTATCTTAATTACCTCTTTAAATAGCCAATTTCCAAATGTAATCTTAATCTGAGATATTGAGATTTAGGACTTCAACATATCAAATATTTTTTGGTGGGGGGACACAGTTTGGCTTCTGACAACAGAGAAAATAATAGCATCTGCCATCTAGAGTGGTTTTGAGAATTAATTGGGATCATATAAAGAAAGGTTTGAAGCAGTTCCTGGCACAGCATGCTATCATAGAATGCTATATAAGAGTGTTATTACCCTACTTATATCCAGTCATGCCTAAATTGTGAGTTCGTTAAGGGAAGAAATATAGACATTGCATTATTTAATTTATTATTATTTTTAAAATATTTTATTTTATTATTTTTAGAGAGAGGAAGGGAGAGAGGCAGAGAGGGAGAGAGAGATATCAATGTATGGTTGCCTTTCACCTGCCTCCAGCTATGGACCTGGCTAGAGACCTGGGTATGTGCCCTGGCTTGCAATCTGGGTATGTGCCCTGGCTGGGGAATTGAACCAGTGACCTTCATGTTCACAGGTATTTTTATTTATTATTTTAAAAAGTCTGCCTGCACCTAGGATAAACATCACCCATTATAGGTCTACTCAGCACCCATTTGTTTAATTACAAATTTAATTGCTCCCACTACCACTGGCATATCTCTCCCATTATCACTATTTTCTTCCCCTTCTCCAGCCAGTTCTACAATCCACCATGTTTTTGCTTCTAACTGGATCCCGAGTTCCACCTTCAGGCATGAAACTAGCCATAACTGAGTTTCTATTTGCAGCCATAGGGCACTTTTTGCTATCTAGAGTGATTTTGGATATTCCATTCACATAAAATTTCAGTGATTACCTTCTTTTGACACATGTCAGTCTTGTACTCTTGTAAACCTGTAACACTTCAATTTTCAAACTTGTTAGGGCCACAGCTAGCATGTATGATTTCTTTTCTGAAATTCAGGGTTGAGCTAAAGAGGGAAGCCCCTTTTGCACATGAGTCTAATATAGGGGTTTTGCATTTATTATGCTAAAATAGGAATAGTTAGGCTTATTTTCTACCATATGTTTCTGAAATTCTCATCCCTTCCATCATGATACAGAATAAGCTTATACCAATCTGTCTGGCCTCAAAGAACCAGCTGTAACCACACTAAAGACAGAGTTTTACAAAACATTTCCTAAAATGTTTTCTTAAAAAGTATAATCTAAAAACAGTTAAGATATTTGAGTTTGGGTCAGAAACAGGTATTGAAAAGACATTTAAAACAAGTTAAGGGATCAGGTCAACATAGAGAGTAGACTTAGCTGACTCTGACAGGCATTTTTATTTTTTATTCCCCTCCACATATCTGGATTGCTGTGAGGAAAGGTGGGGGGAAGAATTAATTACCAGTTAGCTACATCATTAATTTTTCTTAAGGCATGTGACAGTTTCTAAAGACTTCTGAAAACATTGTTCCATTGGAGAAATGAATTTCATCTGTTATGTCATAATTTTGTTCCCAGTAGAAAACCTAGAAGAAACCCAGTTTTTGTGAAAAGAAAACTTTTCCCATGAAAAGTAACTTTTATTTCAGTGTTTGTAAACATCATTTGCCAAATTTTCATGGGAAAAAATTGGCAACACCCTTTGAAAATATGTGTTGTGTCAATAGTTTTAATTAGTTGTCCTCTGCTCTTTCCTTTTAATTGACTTTTTAAAATTTTGAACAACAAAATAATGCATATATTCCTGGACTATCAGGAAAAAGATTGGAATTTGGAAGAATAAGACTGGCTGATCCATATTTGCTAAGTGGCTATCACATTTGTCCTTTTGAAACTGATTTATTAGAGTTTTATTCTAGAGTGTGTTTTTTTCTGCTCCAAAGGTTATTAATGAATTCTTTGATAGTTTCTGTTAGTCACACACATCTTATTTTGCTCAGGGAACCTAACCTGTTAGAATATTTTTCTATTGAAGAGTTTTCTTTTATATCTAGTGACATTTATCATTATCTAAGGCCAGCTGCCTGACTTCTCTTCAGTGCTCTGTTTATGGGGTTTGAACATCTATAAATGGAAACACTAGCTAACCCGAAATTATCGCCAGGGCTTTCTGATAGTGTCCTGGGCTTTCACAACTTGGAATGTCCTGTAATATCTAACATGTAAGCACGTCAAATCATTTTCTGGACAGAATCTGAATCTCTCTTTTTCTGTTTCTCTCTCCTGCTCATTCAAAATGGAATTTGAAAGGCACGAAAAAGGAAGCTTATTAAATGAGAATTTAGAGGAGAAACAGACGGTAAGATTTATGAGATTTAGCGTATATGGATTTATAACATAATTGTCACAGAGTGAAAAAGCAGCTGTCACAGATTAGAAAAGTTGTATTAGCCAATATATATTTTCATGTTTCTGTGGTCAACAACCTTGAAATAAGAATTCTATGGGCTTTATTAAAAATAATGTAGAAGTTATTAAGAAAATTATCACAGTAGAATGTGGACAATTTGATTTGGTTAAATTATGTGGGTTACCTTCATTTTAAAAACCAGAATCAATTATTTTGAGCCCTCTCAATAATGTGATCATCTCAATAATGAAAACTTATTTTTTTATTGCTATAAAGCATAGTAAATGTTCCAGGTCCAATTTCTCTTGGAAATACTAGGAATATATGTCAAGGAAAATACTTAAATATTAAAGAATATTTTAATGTTTAATGGAATAAGTTAATGAACTTCTTATATAAGGGTAAAGTTTATAGGGAGTTCTATATTCTTAAGTAGAATTGTGGTTCACTTGATGGGTACAGGAGGCTAATTATATTTATAAATTTACTGTGGCTACAGAGTTTATGTTAGAAAAGAGCATGGCCAACTTTAATAATGCAAGTAGCAAAAGGTAAAACCATATTGAATATAAAACCATGGTTTCTTAAATGCATGAGAATGTATTGTTCTGAATATCTGAATTTGAGATTTATGCATTATTAATGATATTAATACTTGGATTATTATCAAAATGGAAAAAAGAACCATTTTGAGTTTAATCTCCTAAAGTGTATTAGAATTTCATTCTTGAAGAAATATATGAGATAAAATGTAAGCTTTCTTTAAAGGATTCTAATCATACTTTTGAATACCAACTATGGACCTCATTTCTACATAGTGGTCTAAACATGAAATGGCCACAGACTCTTTTGCTTTACGACTGTTTTTAAAAGCTAAAAGCCACACGTTACGGCAGAACTAACTGAGGTTTTAACTCAGAAAGGTCTGGGTGAAAATTCTCACTGGGTGAAAATTCTTACTTCACACTTCTAGACGTAGGACTGTGGTGTTTTTTGTTTAAGCTTTCTGAGTCTCAGTTAATGTGTTTGTGAGACAGAGAAGAGTAATTCCTAATTTGAAGGCTGCCATGAAGATTAAGAATTATAATGTATGTGAAATCTCTAAGGTGACACTGTGACTTTCAAACTGTTTTCAGTCTGACTTTTAAAGTACATGCCCAAAGGTTATAAATATAGAAAGAGCAGGCTGAAGTGCACTGTGGAGTAAAAGAAAAATTCAGATATGCTAACCTAAAGGCTGGCATAGTGGTAATAAAACCTTTATGGAACCAGAGAGAGAGAGAGAGAGTAAATAAATACATGAATAAAGAGTTGTTGTATATTAATGACCCAGATTTTCCTGGCCCTCTTTTACAGGAAGTTTTGCATGTAAACATAGTGAACATGGGACAAATAAACAAACTGAAAATTATTTCTTATTATTTGAAGTGATTTGATGTATAAACATTTCAGTTTGTAGATCAGACTTTTTGCATGCCTGACTCTACCTGAACACAACTGTCAATCTACAAGTGGGAACCAAGAAAGTAGCACAAAATATGTGAACATTGCTTTTGCGGGGAGGCCTAGGGCTAGCCACTGATTAACTTGGAGAAGATTAGAGGAAAATATAGCACAGATCTGAAGGCATGAGAACATCCAATCTGCACTGAGAAGAGATGGTTCTCAGGGAGGGAGAGAACACATTAAAGTTCAGTATTTGGAGCAATTGCCTGTGCGGACAAATAGAACTAGGTCCATAATTTAAATACCTTTCAGGTATAGGCATTCTGATTACACTATTAGTTTATGTTCAGTATCTCTATTTAAGAGAGCTGTAAATATATATCTTAGAAAGTTTTCAATAGACATTTTAGTTAAATACTTTGACTCTTTATATAAATCAACACCCTAAAGCTTCAACTCATGGAGCATTGTATTTCTTGTTAATACCAACGTAATGTAGTATGACTAGCTAGATTGCTGAATACAGTTTAACATGTATTTTTGTGGCATTCTGTAGGTTCTGAAAATTAAATTTATTATAAACAGTAAAGTTTATAAAATATATATTTTAAAGGGTAGATACATATAATATTGTTGAATTCTAATTTGCATTTGGCTTAAAATTAGAGGTGTACTTAAAAAGACCTTCATGATGAACAATGTTGTAGTATTATATATCATATAATCAAGATGAATGCATGGTTGGCTTTATTTGAAAAAAAAATTTAAAGTAAGACTTGTAGCAAGTAAGAAAACTGATAATTGGCAGATTTTACAATGGAACACTTACTACACAGTAGAAAGAAAGAAACCTTTTACAACAGCATGGATGGAACTGGGAAGTATTATGCTTAGTGGATAAGCTAGGTGGCAAAAGACAAATACCATATGATCTCACCTAATATAGGAGACTAGCAAAGAAAACAGATGAGCAGAAAGGAACCAGAGACATGTAACAAAAAAGGAGTAGAATGATGGTGATCAGAGGGGAGGGGGGGGGTAGGAGGAAGAGAGAGGAAGAAAGGAGGAGAGAAGGGGCAGGGCTTTAGATGAGGAACTAATGTGCAAAACCCGTGGGCATGGACAAGGAAGTGAGGATTGACTGTGGGAGAGGGTGGATAGGGTAGAGCAATGGGGAAAAGATGAAACAATTATAATACAAGAACAAATTTAAAAAAAAACATTAGAAAAAAATTCATCAGTTCATTCTGATATAAACAAAGATATAAACAAAAATAAAGTAGGTTTCTTTACTACATGCCCAATATGAATTGTACCTTACTTACATGGGTAAGCAAATTGCTACCTTTAGCTATAAATGTTTTTGCCCTGAATTTGTTGCTCTTTGGTGATTACAAGTAGATTTTAGGGGGCTTGATAATTCAGAATGCTTTTTTCACATCTATTCACCAATAGATAATCAGAAAAAAATGCATGATTCTCAAATCCTTCAAAATATCCCAAATTTACCAGTGCCAATCTAAGTTCTTCATACATTGATAAATATCACACCAATTCTTCAAACATGAAAAAGAAAAATCAATTAGCATGGATTTAGAAGGATATTTCCATCCCTTGAAAAACCAGCATATTAAGGAGTATTGAATATTTAATCAAACCTGATTCTGAAAAATGAGATTACACTAAAAGTAATTTTTGTGGAAGGTAGTGGAAGGGAGGGGGCTATTTTGTAACAATACAGTGTGGTTTTATTGATTCCACAATAATTGGTGTTGGTGCTAAATGGTTTTGTTTTTCCTGGTCAGGCTTAAAACCCTTGTATCATGTTCCTTCCAAAATATGTTCCTTGGAACTCTGATTTTCCAAACTGCTCCAAACTTTGGTTATGAAACGCTGTAGGAAATCCACTATGCAGTATATTTTCCATGGAGACTTTACTGCATTTTAACACATTGAAGGCTAGGAGACCTTATGGAGGTTAATCTAATGTTTGTTTAACTCCTTACCAGTATAGGGCATTATAATCTGTGTATACAATGACATGCCTTAAAATGATGTGTCAACATATTAATTGTCTGATTTTTTTGTGAGTTGCAGTTTTAGAATAATGATGCACACACCAATAAATTCAAGCTTGGAATCATATCTATAACATGAAGTTATTTTTGAAGTAATTGAAAAAATAAGTACCTTTCTATTTTGTATGTTTTAATACATAAGTACAATTATGTCAAGAAATTTTGACCACTCTCCAAATCCTTTTTCTTTTAGATTAAATCCACCAACAAAGAATTTTACTTACATTTATCTTTAATTGAAATTTCTTAATAAAAAGGAACAATTCATATATTAATACAGTAAAAATGATCACGTACCTCAGGGCATTCTGATGTAATAATGGTTTCCCTAAGAGATATTAAGAACAGACAGATCTTATGAATAAGTCTAATAATTTCTATCATATTTGTATATCTCAAGGGACAATTCTATCTTCTCAAGTAATAAATGTTCAACAAATATCACAAATATAATGAAAATAAGGAGATGTCATCCAACTTGTTTTATATTGAGGTTTGTATACACAGATCAACACAGATAATTTCTGAGTGTCATAAATATTACTTTATTGAGTAAAAGTAACTATCTGAGCTTGATAAAGAAATTACATCATCTGACTTTTTTATTAAACGGTGCATCTCATATTAGTAGATGAAAACATTTTAAATAGCATAATAGTTACTTTTTACATTTAAAATATTTTTATTTTGAATTTAATGGTGGAAGACTTATTCAAGGATATGTAAATTTACTTATGATCTCACAAAAAATCTTCTCACAATCATGTCATTTCATTTTTATTACTACAATGAAAGGGAAAGAAATTGAAGAAAATATTGTGGGCAAAATATAAAAATACAGAAAATCATGGATTTAAAAATTCTGTGATAATTCAGTAAAGGGCAGCTCTTTAAGGTAGTATTAATTCATAGTTTAATTAATACAAATAAAATTAATTATTTACTAACAAGAACTCTATTTCAAACAAAAAACATGGAACTAGCATTTTGGTTATAATTCCTGATGTTATTAGCTGCTAATAAGTTTGAGTTTGTTGGAAAGTATCCTCAGAGATTCAACATAGTGTCCACTAGGTAGAAATGTCCTCAGGAGAAACAAAATGAGTCTTTTAAATCAATGCACATTTCTAAATGTCTATTTTGAACAAGATAGGGTACTAAGAGCTGCAGTGGAAACACACTTGATAAAGTCTTAGAGATTACTATGTTTTGATTATATTTAAGTAGATTATAAAATAGTAATGGTAAGTTTTAGTAGCTTGGGAGTATTCTAAGTGGACAAAATAAAAACATGCGTCATTTGTATTTCTTACATGGGTTTGCAAAAGCAAGTCTATGATTAATTCATTAGAATGTCTTAACAAAAAAACAGTTGTAAAGCATTGTAGTAACATATTTGAAAAAGATTTTTAGTTATCTATTTTTAGAGAAATGGGAGGGGAGAAAGAGAGGGAGAGAAGCATCAATATGTGAGAGATATCATTGACTAATTGACTTTCACAAACTCCCAACTGGGGGACCTGGGCTGCAACCCAGATATGTACCCTGAGAAATGAACCAGCAGCCCTTTGGTTTACTGATGCTCAATCCACTGAGCCACAGCAGCCAGGCATTTAATAACATATTCTATTTCATCATGATATTTGCTGTTGGAGGTGGTCATCCAAAGGATGTGACCACTGGTTTACCCATGAGTTGGACTCTGGACAGTCAGAGGCTCCCCACCAACTTCTTGGAAGTTGTACATGTACAACTTGGAATGTACATTTCCCCCACTGTTCCCACAGTGGAAGCTGTTTTCAAAGACACAGCCATGAGAGGTATTGTTGAGAGCAATAGCTGGATGGCATGGGGACTGAACCCAGTTAAAACCTCTGTATAAACTTTGAAGATTCTGGTGGGCAGGTGCAGAAATCTCATCTTGCTGCCACCCAAGATAAGTTTTACATGTAAGTTCATTAAACCAGGCAGCTACCAACCTGGAGTTGTCTGCCTCTGTTGTCACTCCTTGCACTTCATGTAAGGGGGCCAGTTTCAGTTTTCACTCAGGAAGCTTCCATTTTTTTTGAACCAACATCTACATCTATGTTTATTTTTCTAATAGTATCTAACTAGAATAATTGGTCACAGGCACTCAGTAAGCACTGACATACCTGAAGGAAACATTAATACTGTTGATGTTTATGATGTGTTATTTAGAGGTTATTTTCAGTATGGCTTAAATGCTATTTCTGATCTATATGTAATTCCTGACAAGACAAGAGCATATAATAAAATTAATGGTAGGTTTAGGGTCATAAATCTCTGGAAGTAAGGTATTAGATCTATGTATTCTTAATCATAATTGATTGCCCTAGATCTGCACTGAACTAATTTTGGCAATGATCAAAGTGAAGGAAAGATGAAAATAAACAAGGAATTTTCCTTTTCTTTGGCATTCTATTATTTATTTTAGAAACCTCCTTTTGTTTCTTTATCACTTGTAAGAGTGGACCAATGACTCTTGCTGTATTCTGGACTTTACTGGTACAGTTTCAGTGAATGTCCATTTAGTCTTAGTGGCATTTTGATGGTAGAGAATGTGAGTTCAGTTGTCCCCAGCAGCCCCTTATGCTGCTGGTTCATGTTTGCTTTTATGGGTGACACCATCATGGAGAATAAATAATGACCATCTCAGCATTTTTAAGAAAGCTGCTGGCCTTTCTAACACGTTTGTGGTGCCTCCTGTGTATTCTACACCTCTATTTGGGCACATCACCCAGGATGGCCCATCATCGACAGTATATTTTAAATTCATTATTTCCTTTTCTCAATAAAGAACCAAAGTGCTGTAGTAAATTGACATTTAAAATACTCTGAAAATAATTTAAAAAACCCCAGACAGACAGTAATGAACTAAATTGTATGGTTAGTGCCTCAATAAATATCCTTCAACCGGAAGACGAGTGGAGAAAATTCAGAACTTGGATTCTCTGAAGTTCTGAATTCAGTGTTGCTTATATTATTTTGGTATGATTAACTTATTCTTGTTTTTAAGGGAGATAAGAACTCTTTGAGAAGTCACCAAGTTGGATATAAGATTGATCAGTCTATAACTGGTATTGGAAATTTCATTGATAATGTACTCCAAAAAATTGAGATATCCTTTAAGCATTATGAGCAATAAGAAAATTCTAGTTTTACTCCAGCTGAAGATGTATAGTTGCTAACAGTCACCATGAATTTGTGATCAATCATTTGTCAGGTCAAAGTGAAAAACTAAATAATTGATCTTAAGTCTCTTTGCATAAGAAATAATTCCACCCTAACCTCTTTCTGGACTGTTCTCCATAGAACTAGTAACAAATGCATTCTTAAAAATACTTGAAGAATCTGTAGCATAAAATTTTAAAAAAGAAAGCAGATGAGATGCTATGATAATGGTGGGCTGTGGAGATCAACAGGAAATTACCGAGCAACGGGAACTGAAATTGCAGTGGGCATAATTGCAGAATGTTGAGTTCTGCATAATGTAGAATGATAAATTGCAGAATGATGAGACTGAAGAAATGGTGAGTTAGGATAGGCAAGTGCATGCAGGTGTTCTGAATACCATTGTCCATATCTGTGAAAAGTGTGTGTGTGTGTGTGTGTGTGTGTGTGTGTATGATGCTGAGGATTCTCACAAAGAGACCTTCTGTCTTTTCCTCAGTGCCATTGAGTGTGGTGAAAATCATGCTGTATCTGAGTTTAGAAGACTGGTTTTGGTGTTAAATTTATGTTTGTGTGGCCTCTGACAAATCGTTGAACCTTTGATTTCCTTATCTACACAGTGAGAAGTTGGATTGGATTTGGAAAGATTGCTATGCTCTTTAGAATGTTATCAGTCTACAGAAAGTATCCCTTGGCTATGTACTTATTAAATCCTTTCCATGCCACATAATGCCTATTTATACAAGCATTACAAACCTTCAAATAGTTAATATTTTTATGTTATCACTGGCCAAATGGAAAATAAAATCTTTGTTTTCAGATTAAACCTTTTTTTAATAGAAAGTTTACAGTTTAGTACTTATGAGTTGAATTGCATATATATTTCCCCAAGAAATAACACAGCTTTGAGAATTGAACCATGGGTGAAACTTATGGAATATATGAAGGAAGTAGCCTCAATATTAATATTGAAATGTTATCAAAACAAAGCACTCTCTCTTCTCATATTACATTCCTGTGTTTTCATCAGGAATAAAAATTTAGAAATTGTAAGATCAGTTTTTAGATGTTATGTCTAAAATGGTTTCTCTAGTTCTTATTCATTCCCTTTTGTAGTTTTCACTGCTCCCTGTGATGTGCTTGACACAGATATCTTAGTCCCTTTGCAACTCTAATTTTAGTCCCTTTGCATTGCTGAAGGCTGGGGAAAAGGTGGACTGTGTAGAAATGTCAAAATCCTAGCCACCATTTCTATTTTTTTTATTCCTTTAAGAAAATGAGGGCTGTGTTTATTAGAACCGAGGGAGGGGAGGTGGAAGTAAAGTAAAACTGATCAAGATCCAGATTTCTGCTTTATGGTTCAAATGAAGCTCTTGAAGCCAGCCAGTCCTTTGAGAACCACTGCCGATTAAGGCAGTGTCTGCTGATAATGTAAGTCTGAGATGTACTGTTTCAATGAATCTTTTGATACAGCGCTGTGTAATGGTGAATAACAGAAGGGAGATGGATGGCAGGCTTTAACCGAGCTGAGCTTTCACAGTGACAATTATAACATACTGTATGTGTGGCGAAGTATTTTCTAGGTGCTCATTGTGAGAATTACAATTACATATCTAGTTATTTCATCCCAAGTATGGCCCCTTCAGGGAAAGACAAATAGACTGTGATATTAGTGATGTAATTGCTTAGGGAGTCATGAGCTTTATTTTGCTACCTGAGCTTTATAAATAGAAGGAAGGTGATTTTTAAAAATGGTGAGAGGATGTCTGTGGTTTAATTGCTTGTCTTTCTTTTTTATTTATATACTAAAAATTTCTCAAAGGGCCTTTCATCAATTTTCTTCTCAGTTAATGGGCTTTTTCTTTGCATGTTTAGGTTCTGTAGAAGATGTCACCCCCCAGTTTGTTCTCCAAAAAGGGCCTCATGCCCTTGTCAGAATGTAGCAATTCAGAGACCACCTCATGCTTTTAAATACTAACTTGATGACATTCATTCTAGAAGCAGATGAGAAAGCCCACAGGCTTGCTTTCCTGAACTTGTAATAATTTCTCTGGGGTACCATGTCCTGGTGGGAGACTTAAGGAGGAAAATGTCACATGAATTAATAAGCTTATCACAGAGAGTTCTTTTAGAATGTGTGAAGGAAATAGGGGAAATAGAATTTTTTCACTCCTATTTTGTTTTTCTAGTTGAGTTCAACTTTCAGTCTGGGAATATTGGCATGTTTTATTGTTCTATCTGCTTCTGCTCATTCACTCATTCATCCCCCATCCATCTGTCATGGGAGTGGTTGCAGTTTGTTGGCCTCCTGGCTTCTTCTACTCTTTTGTATAGGGTGTGGAAGGAGAAGGGGAAGTTCGACTTAGAGATTTTTAATGAATTCTCTTCTTTCCAATCCTAGCACAATCATGCCCTCTATGGAATTTGCCTTCCTTGATGCTGCATGGCCCTATTGGGTTCAGAAAAGCTTTTATTATGTTACTTTCCTGGCTGTGGCTCTGCTTTGTCTAGCAGTACACCCCCACCTCCTTTCCATCTTCCAGACATTTATAATATGCTTTTTCATGCTGATGCTCCTTCCTCTTATTGTTGTGGTTATAGTCTTTACAGATTCCTTTACTTTTATTTTAATGGGGTCGAGAGAAGGATATGTGGGAAACTCATGTGTTCCATCTGCCATCTTCAACCAGAAGCTCTCAATTTTTTAAAAGATTTTTAAAAATTCATTACTTTTTAAGAGAGAGAAGGGCAGGAAGGGAAGAAGAAAGGGAGAAAAACATCAATGCATGGTTGCCTTTCACCTGCCTCCAGCTGGGGACCTGGCTGGACACCTGGCTTGCAGTCTGGGTGCCCTGACTGGGAATCAAACCAGCAACCCTTAGGTTTGCAGGCTAGCTGCAATCCACTGAGCCACACCAGCCAGAGTCAACTTATTTTTAAATTTCTTCCTTAATGTTTTGCATTTTCAATAGGTGGTGAATATTGTGGAACATCATTATTCTGTATTGAGATAAATGTCATTATATGGAACCATGCATAGGTTATGTTAAATGGCATGCCGAAAACATTCTCAGCATACAATTGAAAAAAGATTACACTGAATTTAAAATTTTGGAAATTGAAAATTAAGAAAATTATAGTTTTTACTTTTTTTCTTTGTGCCATAGTGATTCTGATGATTAAATGCAAGGTTAGGGTTCAAATCTAGACTCTAGTGCACAACCTATATGATCTACAGTTTCCTCACCTGTAGAATAGGATATGATTTGCTTCCCAGGGCTGTTATATGGACTAAAATGACAAAATCTTTGAAAACTGCCCATGCATAGTATGTACTTGGTATTCATTAGAGTAATGAGAATAACAATGGTGCATAGTCACTTCTTGTGTTTAGAGAAACTCTAGACTTATGATTGATGTTTGTTCTCTTTAGACAGACAGTGTGTGATTTCAAGCTGACTATTAGACCAGAAGCAATGCTTACTTTCCTATCATGAAGTGGGCAATCATCAAAACTTTGTTAAGTTTTAATCTTATGCCTGTCCTGTGAAGACTGACTGAGATTTAAATGTAAGACTGTTACAAATAAGTATTATGACTTCTGGGCAAGACGGAGGCATAAGTAAACATGGCTTACCTCCTCACAAAACCACATCAAAATTACAACTGCAGAACAACCATCACTCAGAACCATCAGAAATTGAGTTGAATGGAAGCCTGATAACTATAAAATTAAAGAAACCACTTCCATCCAGATTGGTAGGAGCCATGGACTGGTCTGGTTCTATACCCACATATGATAGATAAAAATTTGAGAGGGATATTGGGAGTGAGGGGCTGTACCCCCACACCAGGCCCCCTAGCCCTGGGTTCCAGTGCCAGGAAGATAAGTTCCAAGGTCCATCCATACTGTTGCAAAGGGTAAAATTTTCTTCTTTATGGCTAAGTCAAATTCCATTGGCTCACAATGACAATTTTCATAATAACCTCACCTTTTTGTGATCCTGCTGAATTGATGAAATTTTATCAGAAAAGAATGCAAGGTAAGCTGATAATTGGTGTTTTATTCTTCATCTGAGAGCAGACTTATGGATACCTTGAGTGCTTTCATTCTTGTATTCTTGGCAATAAGCATATTGCAAATGCTTCATGGTCAGGAACTTATTTTCCTGGCACCTTGCACTTTGTCTGATACACGGTAAGTGAAACTCAATAAATTTTGGTTAAGCTGTATAGGCATGACTTTTACCTGCTCCTCTGTGTGTGCATGTAGGTCCCTAAATATGCCTAAACTAAATTCACCTTAAGGTTCAGCTACACCTATAGGGTGGATAGTTTGACACTTTCAAAGGATTGTTTTTAGGTGACCTTGAGAACCCTCCCAGTTGGAGACTCATCCCTCAGTCCTGAGGGAAAAGAACAGGTGATATACTTATGTTGGTTGTTCAGAGAAAATGAGAGACCCTGATACAGCAGGCTGCCTCCCCTTCTGATTAACTTCTAACTGCCTCATCTGTTTTGCCTATGATTGAAAATGGAAAAAGTTGTCTTCCATAAAATCTTTGAGCAATGTGAAGAGCACTAAATGACCACATATTTGGTGCTAGCAGCTTCAGCCGAGGTGTTTGTGCCCTCAACACAGAGTCCTGGACACCTTGGTGTATCTGCAGGCAGCCATGGAATGCTGGCAGAATTCAGGGACTGGCATTGACAGTAGCAAGGCAGACTGTGTCAGGAGGAAAATGGCAGATTCCACATCTAGTAGCCAAAGTACTGATCATTTTAAGATTGCGAAAGTTTCTCACAATGGGCTGTACAGCCATAGAGATGCTATTTTAAGTACCATTTTTAATAATTAATTTTACCTGTTTTTGATTCAAAAATAGGTTATTTACAATTTACTTGTGAAAGTTAAGCACTACAAAAATGGCACTTAGTATTAGGTATTTTCAGGTACTCAGAACTCTTTACCACTGGCAGTTATAATTAATGAGATATTAAGGAAATCAATAAAATCTGCATTACCTTTGAGAATTTTTAAGGTTGATTTTTGAGTTTATATTTTGCTTAGATTCTTTTTCTTATCCTACCAAATTTCAATGCTGAGAAGTAGTTCTCCTCTATCATACTCTGCAATAATAACTGTAGAGTAGGGATGAGGTAGAACAGAGTGCTTGAGATATCTGGGATGTTTGTGCATTTGCTGTTAGTTTGTTTTTATAATGCTTGACATGTAAAGGTGATCATTTTTTGGTTCCCTCATGTATAATAGTTCCCTTTATCTGTGCTTTTGCTTTTCCTGGTTTCAGACACCCATAGTCAACCATGGTTTAAAATATTAAATGGAAAATTAAAGAAAGAAAGAGTTCATGGTTTTAAATTGCTTACTGTTCTGAATAATGTGATGAAATTGCATGCCATCACTCTTGAGAGGTGAATCATCCCTTTGTCCAGGGTCTCCATGCTGTGGATGCTCCACAGTGGTAGTCACTTAGCAGACTTCTCATTGTCAGATGGACTGTGGTAGTATTTTACTTAAAAATGACCCCAAAGTGCAAGAGTAGTGATGCTGGTGACTCAGATATACCAAAGAGAAGCTGTAAAGTGCTTCCTTTAAGTAAAAAACCTGAGTACAGTACAATAAGATATTTTGAGAAAGACCCTGCTCACACAACTTCTATTGCAATATATTATTATAACTGTTCATTGTATTATTAGTTAATTTCTTACTGTGTCTAACACAAATTAAACTTCACCACAGGTATGCATGTATGCATAAGAAAAAGCATAGTATATACAAGGCTTGTTACTTCTCTGCAGTTTCAGGTATGCACTGTTGGTCTTGGGGCATATCCCCCTCAGATAAGGGTGAACTACTATATTTAAGTTTGTTGGCACAATTTTAGATTGATACTTATCAGTAATTGTAGGAAGTAGTGAGCCTGTTGTTACTCTAAAGGCACCAAGCATGCTAACCTTTTTATGAGAATGTCTTCCTTGTTCATGTTTTATCATTAACGAAGGAGCATCTATTGGTGTTTTAATTCAGTAGCCCAAATCATTTAAGATATTAATCTTACAAAGTATTTCAATTGAATTTTTAATGTAAAACTAAATATCTACTGGCTGACAGTATAAGAAAAACTGAATACTTTGCCTAAGTGACAATAATGTTGATGATAGCTGGACCCTGTTTTGCATTCCAAGAAGTAGCTGAAGTGCATCCCTTGCAGTCTTCACCACAGTTCTAAGTAGGTGATATTATTCCCATTTTACAGTTGAAATAAGTCTTGCCTCAGTTGCCTGGGACATAGAGCAAGTAAGCTGACAAGCTGACCTCGGGACAACCTCACCACCCCTGTACCCCTCTTGTGACAGACCCAGACCTCAGCTCCCCTTTTGTGGTGAATCCAATGTACAACAATCAAATTATTTTTGTTCTTAAAATATTAGACTTGGAATTTCCAACCTTCTAATCATATAATAAGGTGCCCTGACAACTACCCTCTATCCTCTATGGTGCTGTTGGTGTTTACTTGCAAGTGTCAGAGTTTTTAATGTGATAGGCAGATTTTTTATTCTTATTTAACAGGTGAACATGTAACTTATTATTCAAACAGGGAAAAGGAGGCCTTATAGATAATTACTTCAGGACAACAGATATTAGTCAGGATTGTTCCTGACAAATCCAGGGCACAGGGGAACCCATTATTTAACTTACCCATGAATGGGGACCAGGGAAATCAATAATTCTAGGGATCATGGATGGATTTTACACTCTAAAAGTTGAAAGAATTTCCTAACAGATCAATGCTATTTGCTTTTGTTACCCAGCAAAAAGTATGATGGATACTAAAAGGGCAACTTGAATTTATTCACTGATATTACTATTGAGAACTTGAACTTAGTTTTCATTTTGGTGTATCATGTTGTATTTTATGATAGAGGGATTATCTTTCAAGTCACTGCTTTAGAGCTACAGTTATTGGTGCAGTCAGGGACCTTGACCATGAAGAGAGAGAAAAAACAGCCCAGTTTCTCTATTGTTGGTTAACTTCATTTATGACATAAGAAGAGTTCAGTAAGAGATAGAAAAGGCCCATAGGTATAGTTGTATCAACTACCTAGTGAATAGAATATTATATTACATTTGAACATTTGTTCAAAGTTATAAATGGTGTTTTATTAGAGACATTATAAATACTATTACAATGTTACCAGGGAATATAAATGTTGTTCTTATCCTTGGCCTCTCATTGTTGTCATTCTCTGAGTGAAAAAATAAGTAAAACTTGGCATTAATTAAAGCATGGCTGGGACAAGTCACTTATGCTCTCTGGTCCCCATTTCCACACTGATAAATATTGAACCAGATGATCTAAGGTTCCTCCCAGTGTTATTTTATGTAATTCTATGTACTCTTCTCGACATAGGTAGAGCTTAGATTCTTTTAAGTTCTCACTTGGGAGACATCATGCCTAGATTTCATCTGCATCTTCAGGGATAGGGAAGTCCAAAAGATTTCTGGAGACTTCATTTTGGAGAATAACTCCTATTTAAGTATATTTAATTATTGAAGTTGTACCTTTAAATACATAGCTCTGGCCCTGGCTGGTGGCTCAGTGGATAAGGTGCCAGCCTGCAAACCCACAGGTGGCTGGTTCAATTCCCAGCCAGGGCAACAGAACCAGGTTGCAAGCCAGGTCTCCAGCCAGGTCTGTGGCTGGAGGCAGCTGAAAGGCAGCCATACATTGATGTCTCTCTCCCTCTCTGCCTCTCTTCCTTCCCCTCTCTCTAAAAATAATAAGTAAAATCTTAAAATAAATAAATAAATAAATCTGTGCATAGTAAAAGAGCCATATTATGGAGACCTCAAAATTGAAGTTCATAGGAATGAAAAATGTAGAATAAGTATTGAGCAAAGCTGAAAAATTTTAAAAAGGAACCATTTTTAATTTTTAAAAAATGCCAGTTTTATTCTCAAAATATTTGAGTTGGTTCAGCCTGGAGTCGTCAGGGACAAAGGAATTAAACTGTGCTGAAAACCAGTCTTGACAGTCATGCAGTGCACATTCCAGCTCCCACCACTCACCAGCCGTGTACTCTTGGCAAGTTTATTAACTTCTCTCAATATGAGAATCCTTGATTATGAAACAAAGATAATAATGGTACCCACTTGAAAGAATTATAGTGAGAAATAACACATGTAAAATTCTTGACAATTTATTTCCCTATAATTTTAGCCAGTCACCAAAATATGAATGCGAAAAATTGTTAATTCACCTATATTTGTAGACAAGTTTAAACAGTCATTACAAGTAAACCTAACTCTATTGCCTTGACTCTTTAAAAATTAATTTTTCTCTCACACAACAGCGCTGAGAAATTCCAGCCCATCTATGGAAGAAAGGATGAGAAAAATGAGGTCTTAAATATGTTCTATAAAGTAGAAACCAAAGTTACTGAGATGTTAGGAATGGGGAGCAAGACACACACACACACACACACACCTTCTTGGGAACTTGTGGCCAACACTGGGACTTAAAAAATTCTTCCTTCAATAAAGATGAAAAGTATTTTCCATGGGTTTGGCTGGGGAGAGATTGGTAAAAGGGTACAAACTTTGTTATAAGATGAACAAGGTCTGAGGGTTTGATGTAAAACTGGTGACTATACTTGATAACATTGTATTGTATACTTGAAATTTGCTAAAACAGTAGAACCTAAATGTTGTCTTGTACACACACAAAAGTAAACACATAAGATAATGGATGTGTTAACTTACTGGGGTAATTCCTTTTACAATGTGTAAGCATATCAAATATAGACTTGATATGTAGACTTAAAATATCTTACAATTTTGTCAATTATACCTCACTAAAGTTGGAAAAATGTTCCTTTAGTATTACCCTTGGAGAGTCACAGAAGCATAGAGTATAGTTCAAGGTTACAGATTTTATTTATTGTTTTTAGAGAGAGGGGAAAGAAGAGAGGCAGAGAGGGAGAGAGACATCAGTGTATGGTTACTTTTCACCTGCCTCCAGCCACAGACCTGACTGGAGACTTGGCTTGCAACCTAGTTCTGTTGCCCTGGCTGGGAATCAAATCTGTGACCTTTGGGTTCACAGGCCGGCACCTTATCCACTGTGCTACTAGCCAGGGCTTTCAATTTGCTTTTCTAACGGTATTGTTACTAACATCTACTGAGAATACAAGGTATGCCAAAATAGGTTTACAGTTATGAGTACACAAAACAGAATTTATTCCTGTATTGTTTATTAATTATTATGTTTCCTTACAAACAACTGTAAACCTACTTTGGCCCACACCTGTACTTCTGTGATTTAATGTGAGATTAAATAACAGCAGCATGCAGATCAATGCATAATGATTTTGAGAAAATGCTTGTTCATACCTCACCTTACTTCCTTTTTCTTTAGTGTTCTACCAAAGTCAGCTCTGGCACGAACAGGTGACAGGAGTGTTCATAAAATGACCAAGGTAAAAGGCTACGGTAATAGACTACTGAATACACCCTCTGAGAACTCATCAGTAGACATTTGTTCTTTGCTATGACTTTAGTCTAAGTTAAGGTTATTAGTTTCCTAGTGAGGTTTTCTCTTATATTTGGACGGAAGAGGAGGTCATTGAAGGGGAAGAGTGCTGATCTCAGCCACGTCTGTTCATTCACGGTGGTCTTCATGAAACAGGGTCAATGCCAGAAATGCTTTTTGGATAATCGCTGCTCTGTGGCAGGCCTTGATTCTTCAAAGTAAATAAGAAGAGTAAGAACAATGTAATCTCCATAAAGTAATTAATATTTATTCAATTTTGGGGGTTACTTTCTCAGTTTTTTGGTTTAAAGTTTTTTTTTTTAATATTTATGAAATCACGATGAATCCTTTAGAAGCAATTACTGACCCATGACGTCCAAAAGTATGAAAAATCACTCTGACTTTTCCATCTCTGTTATTTAGACATCTTTAGAAAGGTGTTCTGGATATTTTTTATGTCATTACCAAACTGTAGCTTCTTAGCTGCAGTTTTATAGAAACAGTGTTATATCCCATTTTCTTTTGTTTCTTTTAGAATCCTAACTTTCTCATCTAGCAAACAAATCAGTTTTTATTATATACAGATTAGTTATTTTTCCCTATTTTATCATTCTTTCACATGTGTAAGTAGACACAGTTACTTTTCATATTAAGAAATTAGGTTCAAAATTAACAAAGGTTTTGAGCACATACCAATGAGCACAATCCTTGGGATTTTTATATGCATTATCTTGCTTTTATCTTATCATAAGCCTTGCTTTATTTTCCCCCAGAATCTAATATTTCTTTTCTCTGATGGAAGAAGATATGGTGTGGGTGATAACTGAGAAACTGTAATACAGTAGGAGTTCAAAGTGTTATTTTGGAGGGTTATTTTTTTATTAATAGTTAAAGTTAAGACAGATGTTTCTTTATTTATTTTTAACAGGCTTAATTCACTTTTATTTTTCTTATATAAAATTATGTGGTGGTCACAGCTGGAGCCTGGGTCCTCTGCGCAGAAACTCTGGTATGGGTCTTGACAAAGATGGTCAGTGAATTTCTGATAGGGAGACTTGGTGAACACAGTCTCTTTCCAGAGGTTGGGGGTGAGATAGCTGTAGGTCTTAGAGATGGCATCAAAGGTAGCCTTGGTGAAGTTGCCCAGAATGGCAGTGTAGCCCCCGGCTGAAGTATAGCGGTCCTCGATACCAGCCATCAGCAGCAGCTGCTTGGGCACAGGGGCTGAGACAATGCCAGTGCCTCTGGGGGCAGGGATGAGGTGTACCAGCACAGAGCCACAGCGCCCAGTCACCTTGCAAGGGACGGTATGTCGCTTGCCAATCTTGTTCCCCCGGTTGCTTTGCCACACAGGGACAAAGACAGCTTGGCCAGGATGGTGGCCCCACGGAGGGTCGTGGCTACTTCCTTTGAGCACCTAACACCCAGACAAACATGTCCGTTGTAGTCTCCAATGGCAACAAATGCCTTGACGTGAATCCTCTGACCTGCACATGTCTGCTTTTGCACAGGCATAATCTTCAAAACCTTGCCCTTGAGGGATGCCCCCAAGAAAAAGTCAATAATCTGGGATTCCTTGATGGGCAGAGAAAATAGATAGATCTCCCCCAGGGACTTGATTTTCATGTCCTTGACGAGGCGGCCCAGCTTAGTGATGGGGATCCACTCCTTGTCCTTTCCTGGTCCCCGGCCTTCCCTCTGCGAGCTCCAGGACAGCGACCCCAGCCTTGGACCCGCTGCCAAGTTCTCCATGGAAGCCGCCACGGCCTCCCAATGCCAGGGCCCCGGGGCCTCTTGGCGCTGCCGCAGCCCCCTCGTCATCCACTATTTGGTGTTTCCCGAAAAAAGAAGTGGATGTTTTATTTTTATTCAGCTCAGAAAGAATCTCAAAAATACCATAGTCTTATTGTATAAGGTGATAGAATAGTGTTGTTATTGGAAAATTTATCTCTGGTTGAAGTGGAAGCTGCATGAAAATCACCTACAAAATTAACTTACTTTCCTAATATTGACATTTTTTTGATCTTTGAGCAATAAAAGTCTCACTGAGAATACAGTTATGTAAGATCTTTGGAAACTGGTATTTCTGGTAATTTTAGATGATGTTATTTACAAAGTTTAAATGGTTTAAGTTTCACTTTTCATCTTAGTTTCCTAGGTAATTTGTTAGAAAAAGTGACTCAGTGGGATGACATTTTGTGAACTTTGAATCATTCTCCTCCAAAAATTGTGCTGGGAGCTGCCATTTAAAAACAAACATGCACAAACTAACTCATGGAGATAAACAGACTGCATTTAAAATGGGTGAATGCTATTGAAGTGTGTTAGTGGCCAGGACTGATATAAAAGCCAGAGCTTACCTGTCTTTTAAAGTGAAAAGCTCTTTGTCATGGTGCAAGTAAAGACAATTGTGACTCTCAGGTTTAATGATCAAAAGAGATAGTATTGATGATAAAACAAAATTAGGAATTTTTTTTGGTGTGGTGCTGAACTGTGAATTTGGTTTCAAAAGCATGCATAGGCGC
Organism: Noctilio leporinus; assembly: GCA_004026585.1. Classification (NCBI taxonomy): domain Eukaryota; kingdom Metazoa; phylum Chordata; class Mammalia; order Chiroptera; family Noctilionidae; genus Noctilio; species Noctilio leporinus. The sequence goes on along the minus strand of PVIW01004109.1, from coordinate 76,841 downwards.
TGAGCCCATTTGCAGGCTGTTGGTTTATTCAGTAACCTAAACAACCAAAATGTAAAAATTAAAATCACTTTATTGTAACTTTGCCCTTATATCACCCAATTCCTTTTGATTTTGTAGTCTGTGAAATGAAGTTGAAAAGAACTGAGGTCATGCAATATGGACAGCTAACATCAGCTATGTGTGTCTCTTGGCATGTGTTCTGTTACAGTGGGCTTAATGTTGAAGGTGTGGTTGTGCTAGGATGTTGACCTTCTTTATACAAAAACCTACTAATAACTACATAATTCTTCACATTCAGGTAGCTAGGGTTTTTAAAAATAAGAAAGTGCCTGCTTAGCAGACAGTGACTATGACAATACAAATACAATGCATTAGAACTGATCTTGTGTTTATCACCTATTTATTGAAAAACAAACCTAAAAACATACATTTGTATATATGTATATTTGTCATAAAGTGACTGAATGTGAGGTGATTCTTCACTTTTCTGAGTGGGACAACATACATTTTTTTTTTTCTTTTTTGGCTAACCTGAATATGTAAATCTTCAGGGATAGAGATGAAATATCAAGTCTATTCAAAGATGATTAACTTAGCTAAACATGCATGTTTGCTGTCACATATATAAGATAATATTAACCTAGACAGATTTATTTTTATACTCTTGATTTTGTTTGCAGTTTTATTAAAATTCTTGATAAATTAGGTATTACTTGAGTTCATTTCAGGCTAATACATTTCGCTCAAAAAAAAAAAAATGCTGCTTTAAATAAACTTCTTGGGTTAGTTTTAGTGGCTGAAAGGTACCACAAGCTATAGCGTTTTCCCAACTAGTTTTAGGGGTCATCTAGAGAAATCTGAGAGACTGTGGTTACAGACATGGAAGAAAAATAAAATTTTATGTTTGTACTCTACTGAGATCAGTCTGTGCAATGAACTATAAGAGGTCTGTCCTGTAAATATTGGCCACACAAACCATTTTAGTTATATTGACATTGGCTCGATACTTTTGGGACAGACCTTCACATATTCAGCATTAGTTCATGCATTAGAATGTTTGGGGCCCTGGCTGGTGGCACAGTGGTTAAGGTCGCAGGTGGTTAAGGTCGCAGGGCACATAACCAGGTTGCAAGTCAGGTCTCCAGCCAGATCTGTGGCTGGAGGCAGGTGAGGGACAACCATATATTGATGTCTTTCTCCCTCTCTGCCTCTCTCCCTTCCTTTCTCTCTAAAAATAATAGATAAAATTTAAAAAAAAAAGTGTTTGGGAGGCTATAAACCAAGCTATGTCCAAGTTAAGTGTGTTTAACCCAGGGAAGTAGAATTAGTAGTAATTAGTTGTGTGTGTCTGTGTGTGTGTGACCATTTAGTTTTATAGTTCTGTATTTGTTGGACCATATTCCATGAGTAAATATCATTTCTGTAGTACTGATATTGTAAAAGTTTTAAAAACTAAAACGTCAAACAATCCTTCAAGATCCAGGCCACTGCTTTTTATCTATGTCTGTATTCTTATCCAGAAATATTTCTTCCCACTAAAATCTTCCAGTATTTTTTTCTCTCATTTATACACTGTAACTTTCTAATGTGTGCATTTCTTCTCTGCAAATAACTTTTTTTTTTTCTGAGAACCCTGATGCAAATTGAAAATCTGTAAAATAAATATATTTGATAATTATTTTTATTTTACATTTTATTTTAAAGTTAGCATACAGTATAATTGACTTTTTAATGTGCAGTTCTATTGATACAAATACACTACCATCAGAATGCAGAACAGTTTAACCATATTAAAAATAACTCCCTTGTGGAAAACAATATGAAATTTCAAAATTGTCCTTTTATAGTTACAACTTTTCTCTTCTCCTAGCTCCAGAAAACCATTTACCTATTCTCTAAAACTATACTTATGTCTCTTTAAGAATGTCATGTCAATGGGATCATACATTATATAATCTTTTGAGACAGGCTTCTTTCACTCAACATAATGTCTCAGAGGTCCATCCAAGATGTTGCATGGGTCAATTGATCAACACTTGCTCCTTTGTTGTTGAGTAATATCCCATTGTATAGGTGTTTCACAGTTTGTTTAACCATTGACTCACTGAAGGATATTCGGGTTGTTTCCAGTTTGAGGCTATTATGAATAGAGCTATTCTATTATAAACATTGGTGTACAGGTTATGTGTGAGTGTGTGTAAGCTTTCATTTCTCTAGGGCAAATAAGTAGGAGAGGGCTTTCTGAGTCATATAAGGATATGTTTATAAGAAATCATCAACTGTTTTCTTAACATTCTCCCAGCAATCTGGGAGATTTCCAGTTGTTCTGTATCTTTACCTATGCTTGGGTATTTTCAGCATTTTTTCATTATGGCCATTCTTTTTAAACATATAAATGTAGTTGGTATACAATATCATATTAATTATATTAGTTTCAGGTATGCAATATAGTAATTTGGCATTTTTATACTTTACAATGTGATCACCCCACTAATTCTGGTAATCATCTGTCACCACACTATCTTATCACAATATTATTGACTATTTATATTCCACTTCATTTTTTTCACCCATTCCCTACCTTCCTTCATTGTGTCAAACATCCCTTTTGTTTGTTTTTTATTTTTAAAGATTTTATTATTTTTAGAGAGAGGGGAAACGAGAGAGAGGCAGAGAGGGACAGAGATACCAATGTATGGTTGCCTTTCACCTGCCTCCAGCTATGGACCTGGCTGGAGACCTGGCTTGCAACCTGGTTATGTGCCCTGGCTGGGAATCAAACCAGCAACCTTTGGGTTCATAGGCCAGTGTCTTATCCACTGTGCCACCAGCCAGGGCCTGTTTTTATGAGTCTGTTTATGTTGTTTTGTTTTTCCTTTTCTTCTTTTGGATTCCATATGTATGTGAAACCATGCAGTATTTGTGTTTCTCTAATAGACGTGTGCTGGCATCTCATCATGGTTCTACTTGTGTCCCTACTACCTAATGATACTGACTATTTTTTCATGTGCAGATTTACCACTTGTATATCACTGGTTAAGTATATTCAAGTATTTTTTGATATTGCCAAAGTTGGTCATTTGGGTGGTGCAGTTCCTGATTTTGTAGGCTGTCATGTTCATTGTATAGTTCCTTTAGATTCCCTGGTGGTGGGGCACAAAATGCTGAAAGCATCTGTCATTATGATGACCAAAAAATAGTCTCATACATTTCTAAAACTCACTAGTTTAGAAATTAGGATGTTTCCCTGTTGCTGGAATAAGATCAGTTTCCCAAAGCTCACATGGGGTTTGTAGGGGAAGGGGGCTAACTTAACAATAACAGGGTTCTTCCAATATCAGGGTTCTTCTAGGATAGAATTATACTGAATAATATAATTCAGTCCAGGTTTGAAAGCCAAAGACTAGGAGCTCCAATGTCCAAGGAGAAAATGGACATCTTAACTCAAGGGGAGAGAGAGAGAGAGAGAGAGAGAGAGAGAGAGAGAGAGAGAGAGAGAATCACCCTTCCTCTGACTTTTTGCCCTATTGGGGCATCAAAGGAATGGAAGGGGACCAACAATATTGATCAAAGCCAGATCTTCTTTCCCCAGGCATCAGATTCACATGCTAATCTTTCAGAAATATCCTTACAAGACACAGCTAAAAACAATGTTGAATCAGCAATTTGGGTACCCCTTATCCCAGTTAAACTGATACAGAGACTTAACCATCATAGACTTCTTCATGCTCATCCTCATGTTATGTTGGATAGCTGCTGCATCGCTTTGTAATGAGGTTTTAGCTGGCTTGAGAGGCAGGGAAGGGACCAGGAACGGGAAAGGAAACACCAAGGAGATGCAAGGTGGCAGCTGGAAAGATGCAGAGCCAGTTCTGTGTATTCAGTATCAGTTGTAGGCAAAGTCTCAAGGCATTTGGAGACTTTCTCTCCAAGTCTCCAAGATTTCTGTCTGTGTAGCACCTTACCACTCCCCACCCCTAAACATTTAGACCCAGAGCTGCTTCCTTTGTGGTAGCCACAAGTCAGGAGAGTGAACTAGTAACTGAAAGTACTTCGTATATAATGCTGTTTCCTCCAATTGAGGTATTTTTAGAAAATGTCTTAATTTTATCTTTAAAAAGGAATGTGAATTTTCTATTTTACTCCATGATATGTTTATGTTTGTTTTAAAGTGAAATGGTGTTTTAAATTAATAAGAGCATTTATTTATTTATCTCCCTTGTGGTTAAAATGTAGTAAATTGAAAAGATCCATGTTGAAAAATTGAGCTGAGTTGAAGAAACTCAGCGCAGCATGTCCAGTTCAGCATCTATGTAATTTCTCTTTTTGATGTTTGGGTTTATTCCAGATGTTTTTATATTTGCCCTCTCTCAACCCTCTCTGAGGAAAACTGCTCTACTCACAGCCTGCTGACTTTAATGTTCTGTGCCAAGTATATTATCCACCCACCTCTATGCAAAATTGAGCCAGGGCCCCAGCCAACTCAGAGCCAGCACAGAGGATGCTATCAGTTAGAGAATGGCTGGGCTCTGTCTTAGAATTTGGGACTGGGATGCCAGTTAGTGGTAAATTACCATGTAGAAAAAAGTGAGGAGTTACATGGAAGAGCCAAATTGAGTAAGCAGCAGAGTCTACAGTTTTGCGTTAGTATAGCAATAGTGTACAGAATGGATGGGAATGAAGAGAAAGTAGAATGATGGAGCATGACAGAGCCTCACGTAATTAAAAATTGTGAGGCGAAGGTGGACTGGAATGGGGTTTTAGCCATGGAACCAAGGAGATTTTGATCTATGAGAAGTTATGAGTTTTGCTACTTTATCTCAAAGAGTTTCCAAAGAGATGATGGCTTAGTGCTCCTTTCTTTCTTTCTTTCTTTCTTTCTTTCTTTCTTTCTTTCTTTCTTTCTTTCTCTTTCTTTCTTTCTTTCTTTCTTTCTTTCTTTCTTTCTTTTTTTTTTCAAGAGATTAAAAGCCAAAATTCTTGGACTTAAAAAAATAAACCACTTAAACATTATTATTCTAATACAGACACAGCAATTCATAACAAAGAGTAAATAGTTTGGTCATTGAAAATATTTAGTCTTAAAACTTGACAAATAGGCCAATTACCTTGATCTGTGCTTCCTGGTTCAAGAATTAAAGGCCACAGTCAAGTTTTAAAACTGCCACAATTCTTTAGAAGTGAATGAAAACAGAATGCCAAGCAATTCTTCTCTACTGCGTGGCCTTCCGTTCCCTGTGTCTGTGAGCAGGGCGTGTGCTGCTAGTGTGAGGGCAAGCTGCATTCCTTTTCCACGTCTAATTGCGCTGGTCCAAATGAGACACGGAGTATCTCAGAATCTCTCAATCCTGTTTAAAGTCCTTTCGGAAAAAAACTCAGTATTTTTTTTTCTAAAAAATTGCAATGTTTGAAAAGCCAAACGTCTACTTAGTTTTTTCCATAAAATAAAATATATGTTTTTCATTTTTCACCAATAGCTTAATTGCTTTGGATATTTTGAGTATGTTGGATAACTGCTGCATGGTATAATGTTGATTGTTCTCAATTAATGTCTCAATTTGTTTGCTATTAACTACAACTGGTCTACCTGACCATAGATCAATGTCCAGAGAGAAATCTCCTGCATGAAATTTCACAAACTGTTTGACGCATTTGATCAGTCACAGCACCTTCTCCATACACTGCACTGAACTTTTTTTGCATTTCAGTTGTGTTTTACCTTTCTTGAAATAATAAAGCATAATATGCCAAAAATATTGCGTATTTTCTTCCATCTCAAATTAAAATGGCTACACAAGAATTCACCAATTTTGATAATTTTTTAAAAAAGATTTTATTTATTATTTTTGACAAAGGGAAAGGGAGATAGGTAGAGAAGAAGAGAGATATCAATGTATGTTTGCCTTTTACCTGCCTCCAGCTAAGGGCCTGGCTGGAGACCTGGATTGCAACCTGCTTATGTGCCCTGGCTGGGAATTGAACCAGTGACCTTTGGGTTCACAGGCTGGCACCTTAACCACTGTGCCACCAGCCAGGGCTTTGATAATGTTTTTTAATGCATGCTGATATGACAGCTGTCAAAATACAATCTAACAAAATTGTTAAGAATAAAGTTAATGACATGTAAGCTCTTCTAAAGCCAACTTACAGAAAAAACTACATGAACTTTTTGGCCAATCCACTATTTCAAGCAAATTGGCCCATGCTCATTATTGTTCAAATATTTAGGTCAAACCCATGGCTACTGTGGCCAATTTTCAGGTGTTTGAAAGCAATCGTTTTTATGTGTGGCAGGCTTTTTTCAATAACATTACTTCAAAAAAGGACCTTCAGTTTCATTCTGAAACCGTTAATTAATTTGTACTTCCATTATGAAGCTTTTAAGGGCTACTGCTTAGTGAAATTAATGTCTTATGTATTAGAAAGAAATAGCAAGAGCTGACCCACAGAAAAGACTTAGGGCACCAAGCCTTTCTACTTAAAAAGCTCTTTCAAATGTTTTTCTAAAATAGGCAAGAGTTGAATAAAATTTCATACTGAGCTTGTAGAATAGGAAATAATTCATGGGATTATGCACAATATTTGACATGTAGAAAAGTCTAGATTTTTATTTTAAAATGTTGTATTTATTTTAAACAGCTTTTTTAAACTTGGCTTCAAACTATGGAATTATACTTCCCTCATTTAGAAAGTCATGTGACATGGTGGCACAGTGTGCAGACCAAAGGCTGAGTGCTTTCTGCTTCTCAAGGAATATGCTAGTGGCACAAATTTAAATTTGATTTTCCTGTGAGTCATCATGACCTATTTTGTTATTCAGGTAGATTTTCTATGGATGTTGAGAGAACAACAGCATAGCTGGCAGAGACCTCAAATTTTGCATTTCTCTAAGGTCATAGGTATTTAGTGGCAGGTTCTCTTTAGGCAAGATTATTAAATGGGGAAGCTGATATTTTTATCCTCCTTTCCTCCTTAAAATTTTTTTTTTCTTAAATGTATTATTTTTAGAGAGAGGGGAAAGGAGAGAGGAAAGCAGAGAGGAGGAGTGACATCAATGTATGATTGCCTTTCACCTGCCTCCAGCTACAGACCTGATTGGAGACCTGGCTGGAGACCTGGCTGGAGACCTGGCTTGCAACCTTGTTATGTGCCCTCCCTGGGAATTGAACCAGCAATCTTTGAGTTTGCAGACTGGCACCTATCCACTAAGCCACCAGCCAGGGCTTATCCTCCCTGCTTTTTTGACTACCTGTCATTAGTGGCTATACTTTCTTCCTTATAGTGTCTTCAGAAAGTCATGTCTCCTCTTTCTCAAGACTCTTTAAATACATGCATTCCACAAATATTGAATAACCTAATTTATATTAACTGTAGATGTTGACCAACACAAAGCTCCCCTTAAGGCACAGGCATTACTTTTACTCAGACTGCTATTCATAATAACAAGAAAACTATTTTTTTCCATTCCTAGAATTTATTTTTTATTTAATTTTTATTTTTGAATATGGGAAAAGTCAAGCAAAAAATATTCTCATGATTCCAGTTCTCCAAGACTACCTCTGCTAGTTTTGATATATATATATTATAATATATAATATATATATAATATAATATATATATTATAACAAAATGGAATCATTCTATGTGCAAGTTTTAAACTATGCCTTTTCTCTTATTTTTTGATGATTTTAAATATATTTAAACATGTTGATAAGCCACATTTAGTTTTTAGTTATATATTTTTTATATTTTATTCATTCTTTTCAGAGAAAAGGAGAGGGAGGAAGACAGGGATAGAAACATCAATGTATGGCTGCCTTTCACCTGCATTCAGCTACAAACCTGACTGGAGTCCTGGTGCAACCTGGTTATGTGCCCTGGCTGGAGAATCAAACCAGCAACCTTTGAATTTGCAGGCTGGTACCAATCTACTGAGCCACCAGCAAGGGCCCTGATAAGCCATATTTATTTCCATGGTTTTGTTTATATGATTCTATCCTAAGTTATTTAAACAATCTGCTATTATTTGACATTAGGATTGCTTACATTATTTTACTATTGCAAGTTGTCAAAATTAACATTCTTTAGCTAATTTCTTCAAATATAACCATGATCATAGGGGAAAAACCTTAGATATGATGCCTCAATGCTAATGATCCAAGGACAGAGAAATTTCTTGACTCTTATCTAGCAGTCATTTCCTCTGCTTGCTGCTCAAGGTAACCTTGTTTGTCAACTCTTGAAAATAAACTAAAATTGAGCTAATTTGACACTCACCAAGAGAGAAAGTTAATATCAAATATTTGAAAGTTTAGAAGTGCTTTATGTTAGATTAACAATATTTGACCCAAATAATGTTTGGAGATACTGCAATAAAACTGAATTTACAACATTTGGAATCAGATAGAGAGCCTTTGAAAGTCATGCATTGCTGAAATATTCATGATTCTGGGGTGGTTTCTCTGAAACTGTTAAGTCTTGCTCAGTGTCAAAGTTACATGGCAGGTAGAACAGAAACTTTGCTTGAGAGGAATGAAGGGGAACTGGTCAGAGGAAAATGGAAAGGAGATGGGTGTTAATGGAGGCAAGATTCATGGGATTTGACAGGCCACTGGTTGGTAGGAGAGAAGGAGTTAGAGGGTGAATGATGTGAGCCTGGGGGCAGGAGAATGGTTCTGCCCATTCGTTGAGGACAAGGTGATTGTGTGGATATGGGGGAAATTCCCTTGTGGACATTTCCTCTGAGCTTCTGCTATTTAACCACGTAAGGATATCCCAGCAGAGAGTTGGAAAAGCAAAATTGGAGCTAGAACAATAAGTGAGCACAGTGACAAGTTTTAACCCATAGAAGGAGTAAGTGCCTCTCTAGAGGAAGAATGATATGTTCAAAGGCTGACAGGAAAAAATATGATGGCAGAGTGAGCAGGAAAGATTGAAGGAGAATTCAGGGTCAGGAAGAGCCCCAAATGGATGCAGTTTTGGTGACAAATGAGGATTGAAACCTGCTGATCCATGACTTGGTGTCAATTTTGAACTTCAGCTAACGTGTTTCAGATGAACGTGGGTGTAGAAGCTAGAGAATAACAAGAGAAAAACAATATCAAGAAGAAAATAAAATGTTGTATGGGTTAAGAATTTACTGTGTAGCTACTATGCTAAGCAAGTCAATTGCATTAAATCATTTAATTCTCTTTGCAACATCTGTGATGTGCAAGTTTGTTATTATCCCCCACTTTAGAGGTAAACTAAAGTCTACAAAGGTGAAATATTTTCCCCAAGATCACATAATGTATCACATGTTGGGCAAAACTCATGACTCTACTCTTAACTTCTCTGTTTCGATGAGCTCTACAGCCTTTAAGAGATCATACAGTGAATGGCTGGTGAGAAAGTGGGCAGCAGGTTGGGATCCTTTTGAAGAAGCTTAGCTCATTATTGAAGAAAATTAAGAGGGTCCGGGAGGAAGAACAGAGGCAGAAATGTGGAAGAGAGGTTCTTGCAGAGTTAGGCATTGAAACAGGAGCCCTTCCCAGTGAGAGTGAGTCCAGGTACAGTGATGTCCATCAGAGGTGTTAGGGGTATAGTGGAAATAAAAGCTATTTTTTTTTGCTGGAAAGGTCAGGGTCAACCTTGAGATCAGAGTTCTGGAAAGGTGATAAGTATCTCTGTTCTCCTTTAGGGGACACAGAAGAGACTGAGTTAAAGAGTTACAAGCTCAAATCATCGAAGATGGAATTGTTCTATAGCCAGAAGATGACAGATCTGTAATATCTGTCACGGGCTTAAAATAGGTCATCCTTGGGTGAAAGTGGATTTTGAGAGGATAGAGGTTATGAAATGGCAAAGAACAATGATTGGAATTCAGGAATTGAGGGGTGCCTCAACCTGCTCCCAGCTTCCAGTGATGTATGCTCATGGGGGAAGCTAATGGGGAAGTGCAAGAGCCACTGTCTCCCATCACCATTGGAAAGAGGTTTAATGGAAAGCGGACCTTGAAGGAAGGGAAAGGTGTCAGTTATTAGGGGGAAGTAAAAGGAAAGATCAAGGCACAAGCTAAATATATTTTTCCTGTCAAGAGAAGAACGTTTCTGTCAGGGCACAGGTAAGATGCCAGACTGAGCCTCTGGTGGTGTAAGCATGTTTCAATTACTTGGGTAGGCTGTGAATAGACTAGAAATACTTGTTAGTGATGGAGGCAGAGCAAGGTGGGGAGGAGTCCTGAACTGGCTGAGTTTTAGACCATATCCCTCTTTCTGAAACTTGTCAGTTGAACTTTTTGGTTTTTGCAAGCTCTCTTCAACAGCCAGGACTCAGTAGCATGAGCTACTACCAGAGAAAGTCAGAGGCAGTAAGGGAAGAGGAGGTATGTCACATTTGAAAAAGAAATGCTTACTTTGCTCTCAGTTGTCTGGGTAGTTGTAGACCTTCCTTGAAGCTCTATGGAATAAAATGACAAATTTTGTTGACAAAGAATTAGACACTAATGTCTTAAATATGGATAAACATAGCCTAATGTTGAAGCAAGGGTCCCAACCTTGGGTTACAACCTGAGTTACAGTCCTCTGGGAACTCTCAGAAAATACCTGCAGCCCACCAAAGACCAATGAAAAGCTAGTTCTTGTGGCTAGGACCCTGGTGTCAGTGTTTTTTAACAGTCCTTCTTAGGTGCTTCTGATGTATCTGTGAAGGCTGAAAGCATCAGCTTTATATAAAGAGCAGAACATTGGGAGCATAGCTACCTAATCCTTTTGTTAATGTGAACCTACCTATATGCTCACATTTCTGCTGGGCCAAGGGTCTAGTGTCATTGATAAGTCCTGGCATCCTTTGTTGCTGGTTCATTATTTAGCTACGTAGGAGTGTTGAGACATATGCTCGATTTGTGTTGATAATATTGAATATTTGTTTGACAATCAATATTACTGTATGCTTTATCTCCCACAAAGATAAATGTTAGGTGAAGGGAAGTTGGAAAACACCCTATTTACTTGTGATGAGAGGGTAGGGCATGAGTAAGATATAGGCTTAGCATGTAGAGAAATTTTCTTACCCTGTAAGACATTCTGTAGTGCTCAGCTGAACACCATCTGCCCTCAACCACAATACCAGGCCTTATTTTAAATGCATCATTCAAAATTATATAAATTGAGCTCTCAGGAAATTTACATTTTTCATACTAATAAATTAATGTTGGTTAGTTGCAGTTTTAATGAAATAATCATTAGATAAGTTTTGAAGGGTCCTTAAGGTAATGTCCAAAGGAAATGGAAGAATTTAATTCCCTTATTCTAGTTATTTAAAATATATTATATGAAATTTTATTATAGTAAAGTTTAACCTTACCTGTATTTTGATTGAAATATTGATAATAGCTTCAGAATTAAAGCAAACAAATTGAAGTTTGACTACTGATTTGTGAAGAGTTTGACTAAATTGTATAGTAGGTGGAAAGCGTTTCTCACATAGGACTTTTATTTCAGAAAAAGTGAATTTATTCATTTAGTTCCTCATTTACTCTCTATGTAAGCATCTGAATGAATCTCAGTATCTATTTTAAATTAACTTTCTCCCAGGTAAACAATTAAATCTTGTACATTCATGTTTACACACACACACACACACACACACAAATATAGTAATTTTACTTTATAAGAATAATATGTATTCTCAGCTTAAAGCACAAATAAGTGAAGGAGGTTAGAAAATGAAAACACTTGTTATATCTTACCATCAGGCATTTATTGTCTTGGAGTATAGTCTTGTTCTACAAACACACACACACAGCAATTAATTCTGGATATAGTGTTTAGTAACCTTTTTTCCCCCCACTTCACAACATATATTATTCTCATTAAGTATTCTTCTACAATGTGAATTTGTCTGGATACTATTTATGTTATAAGTTATTTGATGAATAATCTGTTGCTTGGCATGTAGATAGTTTATACTTTTGTTTGTTCTTCATTTTTGCTAATATAAACAGTGATGGGCTGAATATTTTTATAGTTCAATTCAAAGTTTTCAATGCTGAAACATAAAAGTGTGGAAGAAGAAATTGTGTTCCGCCCCAATTCATTACCATTGGTAATGTAGTACATTTTTCACATTCTGATCATTTGCTTGGAACTCATTGTATCAGTCCCTTGAACTCCTCAATATTTTGAGAATTCTGAAAGCCTACTGAAGACAGTAAGTTTGTCTCCTGGTATCCTTCACCTAACACTAACTATTTTTACGTGCTTATCTCTGCCATGCACTCACAGATGTGTGCCTGCTGTGTGTATAAACACACCCTAAACTTTCAAGTTTCTGTGCTCATGCCTCTGGCAACCTCTGGAAGCTTCTGTTCCACTATGCTTCCAGCTTAGGCTTTTGAAACCCAACTCTTCAGCAAAGCCAGCTCAAAAGTCACTTTTTCAAGACAGCCCTGCCTTGTCCATCTCCTTTTTGCTCCACTTCTTTTTTCCCCACAGCCACACCCTGTCTTCAACTTGGATCTAGTACCAGCTAGCATTAGTATCACTATGCGGTATTAACTTTATTTTTTAAATTTTATTGTTGTTGTATTACACACATCCCTTTTTACTCCCCTCTGTTCTCTTCCCCACCTACCCACTCCCCCACAAAGTCAATCCCATATGTTGTCCATGGGTATTAACTTTTGGAGAGCTATGCCCTACAGTAAATATGTGTTAGTCATCTTTGTTTTGTTTGCAATACATCGTACAGTGCCTTTCAGGTGCTTCACCAGATCAATGCACATTCCTTGTAATAGATTGCTTAATATTTTATATCTAAATAAGCCACTTCATATATTATCTTTTTCTTTTCATTTTCAATGCAGCACAAAAGCAAGGAATAGGTAGTAATAACAGAAACAGAAAATTCTAGTTTCCTGATTACCTTAGTCTTGTCTGAAAAAGTATAAAACCCACAATATACAAAATACCCCTCAACTCAAATTAAAAACAATCCCTTTCATTTTCCCCCCTCTTACTTGTTCATGAGAATTTCTAATGTCTCTCCTAGGCCTTAATTATTCCTGATAATATTACCTGTATTATAGATAATTTGGGGGCAACAAAAAACTGGTAGAAGAAATAAAGTCTGGATCTGATCTCAGGCATGCAAATGTAGAACAATTTGTGAGAAATACTTTGATCTGCCTGAGTCTCAGTTTCTTTAGAAAACAAGAATAGAAATTTAGAAACTAGAATAGAACTTTATTGCTTATTCTAACTACAAAAGCTTGTAATTTTTAAAGCTTGGTTGTTAACATGTATATGTGTGTGTTCACATATATAAATATATATCATTTAATAAGCACTAATATGGACTAGGCATATGCCATATTATTATATCTGTTTTTGGTTGCTGGTAACATAAATTCAACTTGCTTTTTTTTTAAAAAGATTTTATTCATTATTTTCAGAGAGAGGGGATGGGAGAGAGGGAGAGAGACATCAATGTAGGGTTGCCTTTCACCTGCCTCAGCTACAGACCTGGCTGGAGATCTAGCTTGAACCTGGTTATGTACCCTGGCTGGGAATCAAACCAGAGACCTTTGGGTTTGCAGGCTGGTGGCTTATCCACTGTGCCACCAGCCAGTGCCCTCAACTTGCTTTTAATACAAAGGAAAATATTGGGAAGACCACAGGTTTAGAGACTTTAGGCACAGCTGAATTTAGGAGCTCAAACGATGTGTTCATTGTTCTGACTCCATCTCATTGCTATTCTGCCTTTTTCCCTGGTTTCTCTGCATTGGCTTCACTTTTAGGTGGGATCATAGGATACCATGGAAATGATGGACGGTGGCAGTCTTAAGCTAGAAAATTATGAGTGAGGACTCTAATTTGCAAAGTTTAGATGTAAGGTATAACCCTTTGTGCAATCACTGGGTTGCAGAGAAGAATTACAAAATCATCCTTGTGTGTGATGAATTTCAAACTGGATGCTTAAGGGACAACTGTGATAAATAGCAATACTGGGACTGATGAAGTGAAGTAAGAGGTAAAGGAAAAATGGAGTCAGGAGAGTATATTAAGCTTCTATCAAAATCATGACACTCCTGGGACAAAAGAAAAACTTAAAATTCATCTATCTGTTGTTCAGTCATCCATTGATAACATCTATATTGTTTCTGCAGTTCTGGCAAATGAAAAAGAAAGATTTAGGTTATGCATAAACAACATGGGTTTTAGAGAAATAATAAGCATATTTTAAAAAGACATAGCTATCTATTTTTTTACACAAAATAACTGAAACAGTAAATAATTATCAACATAAAAATAGGTAAACATTCTAATATTTACATAATGTACTAAAAGTTCTTTGAGTTGTAATCACTAGTCTTACCACACATTTGAGAATACGCTTCACTTACTGTTACTATACAGGTAAGTTATTAGAAATAATTATTCTTTTTAAAAAGGGGAGAGTGATGTTCCAAGATAGAAAGATAAGAAAACATTTTAAATATATAATGGTAGAATGAGAGCGTAAATTAGAGTGCAGGGTTAAATCTTACTTGGGTTCTAAATTGAACCTGACACTTATTTCATAGAAAAAAGGGATAGTGTTGCAAATAACAACTCCTATTATGCCCGTTTACTTGGACTAAGTGGTAACATGAGACGAAGGTAAGAGCGTTGGTGGCTTGTTGGCATGGTTTGAAAATAGATGAGTAACATATACAATGGTCACTTTAGAGTATCATCGACTGCTGATTGTGGGATGGGTGCTCCAATAGGTGCTTTGTACACCTTATCTTCTCCCAAACATGGGCTCTTCGTAAGCCCCATCTTACAATGAAAGGACCTATGACTGAGTGCATGATCACTGGGTTGCAGAGAATAATTACGGTGCCATGGTCAGAGGCCTAGAGAGTGGCAGTATCAGGACTTGAACTTTGGCCTGCCTGGCTTGAGCCTTGAAGCTGTGTTCAATAGTAGGTTGAACTATATGAATTCCTATTATTGGTGGTTCAAAACAGTCTGTACCAGCTATTTCATAAGATAAAAGAATGGGCTTGGCATGGGAACTTTGAAACATTAAAGAGATGATCTTTAGATATGTATATTTTTTAACTTTTAAAACCTCACATGAGAATGGTGAGGTTTTATATAAATATAAATATATTCAATATAAAGTTGAAGTATTAGTCATACTTACCATAGACAGGGACATGTGAAAAATCTTATTATAAAGCTCAAGTGGTGTGATATTAATTTTTTGATTTACCATAGCAGGTAGTCATGAAACTAAAATGGAAGAAAATAAATCCAATTGCAGAATACTTTCATGATTACTAGTTTTGTGATCATGGGCAAGTAACTGAATGTAATTCAGTTATAATAAGCTAATATGTCTTGCAGCGTGTTTGTGAAAAATTAAATTAGAAAATGTAAGTAAAGAGCTCAGCACAATGTCTAGCCGAATAAAATTTCCCCGCTATTATTAGTTTAATTTTTTTTCCAGATTTTTAAGTGTGTATTTGAAAATTGTGTCCGCTGGGGATGTTCTGAGATGGCTTGCTGACGTAAGTCCATTAGTGGCTAATGTAATAAATAATACAGGTGTGAATTAAAACGAAGTCTCCAGAAAATACTCCCAGGCTGTTTCAGCCTTGACTCTGTTATCTAAGCCTGTGCTGCTGTTCAGGAGGGTTGCTTATTTCAGAGTTTAAATTTTATTTAATAGGAAGCCTCCAACTTTGTTATCTGAGCTGCATGAGAGAAATTTAGCCACATGACACGTAATAATGCTCTGGAGTATTGTCTATTTACTAATTTGCGCTTTCTCACAAAAAGACCGAAGTGGTGGAAGTCCTCAGCAGTCATAGCAACTTGGTAAAAGGCTCTTCTCTTTCCTTCCCTTGCTGAAAGACTCCTTTATCAGCGCCGCGGGAGAACTGACATGCCCCAGTGAGTCACGCAGTAAATCCAGTGCTTCCCAGCAAGCAGCTTAGAGTCAAGTTCTGCAGCTATTTTTAGGGCTCCCCACCCTGTAATGGGAGATACTGGATGAACTTGCAAATGACACATTGCACTGATGACAAACAGGGTGGAGTGTGTCAGATTGAGTTTCCAAGTGTCTGTTTTCTTTAGTATAAAATGGACAGTGGGAAGAAAAAGACCAAAAAAGAAAAGAAGCATCTATCTCCTTGAGATTAGTACTGTAGGAGATACAGCACCATGAGGTAGAATGTGTGCTGGGAGCAGAAATGTGCTTCTTTGCAATTCTCTGATTTCTACTCTGTTCCCAATCTACAAGGTGAGACCCCCAAAACCAGAATTTATATATAAAACTAGTGTATTCATTCTTACATGCTTAAACTTCAGTCACCTTCAAAGTACTTTCCATTTGATGCAACACACCCAATTGAGGCATTTTTTCCCACTGCTCAAAACAGTTTTTGAACTGGTTGATTTGGTTACCTTTCAGTGCTTCTGCTGTTTTGGTTTACCTGTTTCATATCGGCAAAACATTTTCCTTTGAGGAATTTTTTCATCCAGGCAAGCAAAAAGTAGTTGCTTGGGGGAAGATAGGATGAATAGAGAGGGTGGAGAATGGGGGTCATGCCATTTTCTGGGGGGTCAAAAACTGCTAAGCACTCAAACATGGTGTGGGTAGGTGCACTCCTACCCACCAATCATACCATGGGCAAATGCGTTGAAAGAATCTTCAAAACAAAGTCACTGAAGCTGAACGTCACCTCTCACCACAGTGCCAGCTGGTGCACTGATACAGATGGGTTCCTGGAACTCATCTAGCCTGTGCTAGGGAGAACCTGTGCTACAAGGGGTCCACCCTCCAGGAGAGAATTCCATTTTTTTTGTCCCCCCTCATCTAATCAGGGCAAACTTAAGGATATCAAAGCAGTTATAATTTATATTTCACTTGCAATATCTCATTGTAATTGTGAATAAATCAGAAAGAGTAGCTTGGCTTTTGAATGGTAAGTGGCACATTGCATCATCACATGCATCAACAAGATAACATTTTCCCTGGCAGCATGAACATTAAAATCAGCATCCACATAATAAAGCGCCTTTTCTAATGTGACAACTGCTCCCACCTTTCTCTATTCATTTTGTCAAGAAGCCAGACATTTTCTAAAGCAGAAATGTCCATACTGGGTGGGACAAAAGTAGGTTCATATTTTTTGTATGGAAAATGATATTATAATTAATATATAGTAATACAAAAAACCTGTTTTTTATGTACTCACAATGGTAAACCTACTTTTGTTTTACCCTGTATATGCATTACAGTGCTTATCAAAGTATCACTATTCTTTTTTTTTTTTTTTTTAGATTTTATTTATTATTTCCAGAGAAAGAGGAAGGGAGAGAGGTAGAAAGGGAGAGAAACATCAATGTATGGTTGCCTTTCACCTGCCTCCAGCCATGGACGTGGCTGGAGACCTGGCTTGCAACCTGGTTACGTGCCCTGGCTGGGGAATTGAACCAGCGACCTTTGGGTTCGCAGGCTGGCACCTTATCCACTGTGCTACCAGCCAGGGCCCATTATTCTTTTTATATGTTTGTTTCCTTAGTACACTTTTTTCATTTTTGTCCTTAGCATATAGCATAATAAGTATTGTGTACCAGTATTCAACATACAACTATATATATATAGTTGAATATGTGTGTGTGTGTGTGTGTGTGTGTGTGTGTATATATATATATAATGGGATCATATATAATATAGAAAATGTATATAGAAAATGGGATCATATTATATATGTTCTTTCAGAATCTTTGAATAGCTAACAAACATCATCAAATTTTGCATGCCATTAACTGTGGGAAGATATATATATCTTTAATATATTTCATTTTATGGAAGAATGGTCATTTATTTACCAATTCTCTCTTGGGGGACTGATTTATCATTATTAAACCAAATAAAATTAAACCAATTAAACTAATTAAAATAGTTTATAATTATTAGGAGAAAGGTACATTGAAGTATATTTTTATTCAATCTCTCTTCACTTATTAATTCAGCCAGCAAATATTTACTGATTGCTCTGTGTCAGACACTAAACTCTGGAAATATCATAACAAACTAGCATTTTAGTGAGAATAGAGAAATGATAAACAAAAGAAATTAGAAAAATATATTATATGGATCAAGCAAATCATTTATAATCTGCTTTTCTTAATGAAGGTGACACATGAATAAGTGTGATTATTAAATATATATATTCAAATGTGATTAGTGCTATGGAGAAAAATTAAACAGGGAGCACTGGGGGGAAATTTTAATAGAGTGATTAAGGGCTGTCTGGAAACTTTTAACAGAGTGATTAGAGGCTGTCTGAGATATGACATCTGAGTTAAGACCTGAAAAAGAGGGGTCTCTGATAAGCTCTTTAAAGGCAGGTATTTCATGTCTTTGCTCATCCTTTTGTGGAAATCACTGCCTTCTTGGAGCTTAGAATCTAAGGTCCAGTGTTGTCTGAGTTATTTTCAAGTTGTGAGATTAGGACAATTTTTGTATTGTGTATGCATGTGTATATAAAACATGTATGTATATAACAATATATTGAGTTGGAACAAACAGTTCATTTGTTTTCCATATGATGACTCTGGTAGTGCTTAGTTGTCTTTAACGTAATCTGAAACAATTTTGTTAGATTATACTGTGACAATAGTCATATCAACATGCATTTAAAAAATCTTATTAAAATTGGTGAATTTTTGTTTAGCCATTTTAACATTGAAGAGGAAAGAAAATACACATTTTTGGTGTACTATGCTTTATTATTTCAAGAAAGGTAAAAACAGGATTTCCAGTCAAGATGGAGGTATAGGTAAATGTAGCTCACCTTTCTGCACAACTACAGCAAAATTACAACAAAAATATAGAATAGCCCTGACTGACATGGCTTAGTGGATTGAGTCCTGGCCTACAGACCAAAGAGTTGCTGGTTTGATTCTCAGTAAGGGCACATGCCTGGGTTGCAGGCCAGGTTCCCAGTTGGGGGCGTGCAAGCAAGATGTGACCACACATTGATGTTTCTTTCCATCACTTTCTCCCTCCCTTCCCCTCTCTCTAAAAAATAAATAAAATCCTTAAAAAATATATAGAATAACCATCACTGAGAACCATCAGAAAATCAAACTGTATGAAAGTCCGACAACTAAGAAATTAAAGAAACCATAGTTATCCAGGGATGGAGTAGGTGAGACACATAGATGTGGAAGTGGCTTATCCCAAACCCATGTGTGGTGGATATAAAATAGAGTGGTATTTTGGGAACAAGAGAACCCACCCCACATTAGACAAACCAACCCACAGTTCCAGTGCCAAGAGATCAGTTCCTATAACTTCTGGCTGTAAAAACAAGTTGGGTAGGGTGGGCAGAAGAACTCAAGATTCTCAGGTCTCTCCTCTTAAATGGCTTCACACTGCACAATGGACTTACTCACATTCGCTGGGGCAGCAGCTTGAAGGGCACTAGTGGCATAAGGGGAGGAACGGAAGTGTTTGCATCACGGTGACAGTTGGGGGACAGCTTCTTCCCAGACAGAACTGCAGACATTGGCCATTGTGCCTTTTATGAATTTTCCTTCCCACAGAACCACAGTGCAGCAGCAACATATCTGAATTTCCATCAACCTAGCTCACACAGTAAGCCAGTTCTGATGATTACCTACGTGCCTGCCCCATCCATTTTACGGGTCCACCTAAGCAGCCCTAGTCACAGTGGTTTTTCCATATGAAGGGTTGGGCTAGGCACAGGCTTCAAACTTAGCTAAAACCCCTCGAACAGGCAACAGCTGAGCCCAGCTCCCATACTTCTTGATAAATGAATAGAGCCAAGAATCAAACCAATGATTTGGTACCTAAGAAAGCAAAAACAAACAAACAAAAAACCCACAAACAAAACAAACAAACAATCAAAACCCCCCAGCCAATCAGAACAACAACAAGTAGAAAGAATTTAAAAAATTGAAGATAGTCTAAGCAGCCTCTGGAACACCTTCAAGCATTTCAACATTCACATCGTAGGGGTGTCAGAAGAAGAAGAGAAAGAATAAGTAAATCTATTTGAAAGATAATGAAAGAAAACTTCCCTAATTTAATAAAGTAAATACACATACAAGTTCAGGAAGCACACAGCATCCCAAACAAGATGGATGTGAAGAGGCCAACTATTTAAACATAATTTAAATACCAAAGATTAAAGATAACAAGAGAATCTTAAAAGCAGCAAGAGAGAGTCAGTTAATTACCTACAGGGGAGTTCCCATAAGATTGTCAGCTGATTTCTCAAAAGAAGCTTTGCAGGCTAGGAGGGATTGGCAAGAAATATTCAAAGTCATGAAAAGCAGGGACCTACAGATAAGATTGCTCTATTCAGCAAAGATATCATTTATAATTGAAGGGCAGATAAAGAGTTTCCCAGTCAAGAAAAAAACTAAAGGGGTCCATCATTACCAAACCATTATTATATGAAATGTTAAAGAGACTTATTTTTGAAAAGATCATAACTATGAATAATAATATGGCCATAAACACATATCTATTAACAATTGAATCTAAAACCCAAACTAAGCAAACAAGAACAGAAGCAGAGCCATGGATACAAGGAGAGTATTTTGATGGTTGCCAGATGGAAGGGGGTGGTGGAGAATAGGTGAAGAGGTGAGGGGACTACGAAGTATAAACTGGTAGTTACAGAATAGCCATGGGGATGTAAAGAGCAGTATAGGAAATAGAGCAGTCAAAGAACTTATGCATGACCCATGGATATAAAACTGGTGAGATTGCCTGAGGGGGGTTGCTGGGTGGAGGGCAGCAAAGGGGGAAAAATTGGGAGAACTGTGATAACATAATAAAATATAATTTAAAACAGGTAAAAATTCAACTGAAATGCAAAAAAAAAATGACTTGTGCAGTTTATTGAGAAGGTGGTGTGACTGATTGAACATGTCTAAAGTGATTCACAAAGTTTCTCGGCGCTATTGACATTTTGGCCAAGCAATTCTTTGCTGTGGGTCTGTCTTATGCATTGGAGGATATTTAGCAGCACCCTGGCCACTACCCAACAGAAGCCAACAGCTAGAGATAGCTGACATACTCAAAATAGGCAAGTCAGTAGTTATTGGTGAAAATGAAAAATGCCTCTTTTACTTTACAGAAAAACCATATGGACTTTTTGGCTACCCCAATATAAAAATATTAAAAATATATATTTAAATATTTTCAAAACTTTTTAACAACACAGCCACATGCCACTTTTTTAATAAGAGAAAAAATGATGCATTCACTTAAAAATGCTTTCTTATTTTGTTAGCATATCACACAGCGGACACATATTATGGTTATAAACCACCTACCCCCTTCTTCAGCCTTGCTCACATGAACTGTTATTGAACTAAGACTCATCCATCATGCACACAGGCAATCCTTTCATTGCTCTAAGTGCAACACTTTGCACTTGCATCTTTAAGTTTTGGCTCTAAGTTATCTTCTTTTGGGAAGTTATAAGATTTCTTTGAAAAACTGAAATGGGACACACTGTTCAGCAGCTTGAATGTGGAAGGTCAAGCAGACCTTTGGGAGCAATTCAGAGAGGCTGTTGCTTATTTCTTCTATCATCTCTTCTCCATTCCCCATTTTGGGAAGGTGCTGCTCCCTCTCTCTCTTTGTTGGAGGTCATTCTGTTCCCCTGCACCTCTGATATACTATTCTATGAATTTAGGGAAAACTTGCAGAAATAAATAGAGTGAGGTCCAGAAACAAGAAACTTTTTTGACTTCTGAAAGAATGTTTCTCTGTTTTTGTGTAGCATGGTTTTAGTTCATTCAGTAATACTGCAAATGCCTCAATCTTTTATATGTAGAAATATGCTAAAACTGATCTTTAGAAGCTTAGCATCAAGCATGCTTTATTTCTACAACTATTATCTACTTTGATGTAACATTCCTAGCTCTTTTCAGTGAAATATTTCTCTGAAGAAATCTTAAAACCTGCAACTGCAAAAAGAAAGGAAATAATTTGCCTGAAGTTTATAACATTAGTGTTTATACCCTCCTAAGCATTTGAATAGGAACTGATATATTCCAAAGCATTTTCATATCTCTCCTGTGATATTCTAAGGACAGAATATTTTTTTTTATTTGTACAAGCTTTATGGATAAAAATAATAAGAAACAGAAAAGATGAGACAATTGCCCAAGGTCATAAGGTTAACATTTATTTAGTACTTACCTGTGTCAGGCAGCATTTTAAGTAATTTATCTATATTCACTCATTTACTTCTCACAATAGTCCAGGTAATTTTTTTGTATTCTATCCTAATTTTTGAGAAATTAGGATAGAGCATTGAGAAATTAACCGACTTACTCAAGGACATGTACAGCGTTAGTGGCAGAGACAGCATTTAACTCTGGTTCTAACCCTAAATGCTGAAATCATGATTTCATTACAGCTGTTCCACTGGGTGGACAGGAAACTGTCATGGAATCTGAGCAGGTCTCTAAGTTTGCTAGTTGCAACCCTGGTATGAGTAGTGCCTTGGGATATAGAAATAAGCTGTACTAATCTTGGGATTGTTATAACTGTTAAAGTGAATTTAAAACAAAATGCATTCCTAGCAGTTCTATTACATCCTGTTGTTCCTAAGGGATAATAAATTAATAAAATAAGTAAATTTGCATTCATAGGGATAGTACTACCTTTTTGTTAGTAAGACCTGACAAAAAGGAAATGTTGAGAATAGAGCTGTCCACAAAAATGTCCTTCTTCCTGAAGAAATCTCTTATGACATCTATGACAAATGCTAACTCATTTCTGCTTGATCATGCCCAGCTATGGCAAGTCCTTTAATTTTTTGAGGTAGTTTGTTCTATTTGAAGCTAATTATTTAGAATTTTAAATGTATTTATCTCCCACATATATATTTTGGATAGAAATCTATTTCCTGATTTCAGTAAAATATTTTGTGTTAAAGATTCCAAAATCCAGTAGTCCCTAATCTCTGTATTTAAATAGAGCTCCAGTTTTATCAAGAGAATGCAGGAGAGCTTTACAAACTGTTTGGGACAGAAAGGTAAAAATAGAGAATAGATGTTTAACAAATATATTAATAGTTATTAACAGGAGAGAACAATTTGACCTGTAATAAAACATTGTGTTAATGCCTATGATTTCTTTCACTTGACCTCTGAAACTTTCACTGTAAAGCTATATGATAATGGTAAGAGTAATATAAGCAAGTGATTTTGGATTATAGACTTGGAACAAAAAATGTTTATACTTTGTGAACTCTATGTGTGTATGTTAAAGGGGATGAAAAGAGAAAGATGTATGTAATTAATTGGGCAGATTAAAAGGCTATTCTTATAATTTGGTCTTTTCTTTCAAATGCCAAAATTTCAAGTATTAGAATTCAATTTGGTAAATAATTATTAATCATCTTCCAGGTGCCAGACACTGTGAGGTTCTGGGAATACAGTGGTAAAAACACAGATACGGTCTCTGCCTTTAAGGCATTGTGTATTTTAGGCACGTTTCTGCCAAGGGTGTGAGCGGGACTGATTCAGGCAGTGTTCCCCTTTGATAAGCCTGCGCCTTGGACAGCCGCTGCATCTGTTTGGGAAAAGGGGGCTCTCTAATTAGCACAGATGCGCTGTGTGGGTTTATGGCCATCTGCCTGCCATTACAGGGCTTACATTCTAATAAGAAAGGCAGTCTCTAAACAAATAACTATGTGATTAGTATTACAAAAAGGAAGCATAAGACACAAAGCTATTTAATTTAGATCAAAAGGCCAGGAAAACCTCCTTGAGAACGTGATATTTAAGATGAGCACTAAAGAACATGACTAGGAACTGAAGAGACATTGATCTAGGTGAAAAGAACCAGCTACCTTACTCAAAAAGCTGCTGGTGACATTGATCCCTCAAACAAATGTCAAACACTGGCTGAAAGATGGTTGTATTCACAGTTAGCTGAGGTAGGAACCAAATATCTAGGGGAGGATCAAGAGAGACGGAAGGAGAAAAAGGAGGGGACACAGAAAGTTGCAGAGACGTTGACTTACCTCCCTCTTCCACTGGAGTGAATTGGAGCCCAAAGCTCTGTGACTAAAACCTGTATGGTTTCAACAGCAACCTAGAAAACCGCAACAAATTCGTGATAATAACAATATATTATCATTTAAAAACTGATGTATAGGTTGAGTATACTTTTTAAGGCAGAAAGGAAAGAGTTAGATATAGAATGAGAGACAGACAGACGGTGCTGACTTGTATCTTCAAAGATATGAATCGATGTACTTAAGACACTTAGCCTGCCTTTACCCTTCTTTTCCATACTTCCTTTCAACTGAATGTGCTGGTTCTACTTTTATTTTTCTTTTTGATAGAGTAAAAGATTGCACTTAGGCCTCAAATCTATCTGGTCTTTGAAGAGTTATTGATAAAATGTTATTTTGATTTACCTTTGTGTATGTTGCTGTCTGGGAGCTTTTTGTAGTCTGAGTTGGAACAACTCAGATAATCCTATGTGTCCTGCCATAATGATATTAAAATATCACTACCAATTCCCATTAATACCTCTTCTTTATCCTCAAAATTAAAACAAGAATATATTACGAGGAAAAATACTTGAGTAAATAAAACATGAGTTAAAATTTGATGGCAGTTAATTAAACTTTGGAATGTGAATGTCAGAAGGAAAATAACCATTTGTGAATTTCTCATTTTACGGGAATGATACAGATACAAAAGCATTTGGAAATGATACAGATACAAAGGCGCAGAGTCAGACAGTTAGTGAATGAATACCCTGCATCCACCAGTGAATATTGTTTTAAATGTCTTGCTGACCATAAGTAACACATTAATATTTTTGCATGTCAAAGCTAGCATTTCTTTATAGTGATTGTTTTTTAGTTAATATTTGTTTAGGAAAAAGAATAATAGAATATGTCTAATTTTGTTATCTTAATAGATATATAAACTTTGGTTTATAAATGGAAAAATCACTGCATGGTCAATTTTGTTTCTTTTTTCCAATTGCTATTTCCCGGTATAGTTCTTAAAATATATATTTTTTAGGAAATAAATATTACTTATTTTATTTCTGAAAGTTTATTTTTTCCCACTGCCACACAGATAACAGTGTGATTATTGTGGGGTGGGGAAAGAGGGTCTAAGGGGACTAAATAGTAGTTTTCAAAATATTTTGAACCTTGATTAAAAATACATCTAGTTAATTTATAATGGGTGTGTACTGATTTCCCCAAAATTCTGTCCAAAAGAGTTGACCTTTGTTGAAAGATTTTTAAACTAATGAATTTAATGCTTTTGTATAGTAGTATGACTCTCACTCTATAAATGTAGATAACTAGAATAATGTAATACTGGAAATGACATATTACTCTGTGTCTAGAGAAATCTTATGTAGTTTTAAGTAGCCTCTCAGATATGCCTTGGTACCTCTAGAGCCACTGAAAGCTATAGTTATCTACTCTACTTTTTAAAGATGTCAACATTATATCTTCAATATGGCATTCTTGCCAAAATTCCGAAGTGCTTCATGCTGAAATGACATTTTCTGAACCATAGTTACTTTAGCAACTCTTTCTTCTTTATAAGTTCAACTGAGATGTAAGAAATCTTAGGAGAGAAGTTAATACCTGTATTGTAGTTTGACCGTACACTATTAAAACCAATATTCTTAAATGTTTATAAAGGACCCGGTAAGAAAAAAACAGGAAACAAAATTCAGCTAGATGAGAACATTTCTTGGCTACATGTTTAGTGATTATGTGTGGAGGTCACAGTCGTGAGATGTGATTCCTGCCCTGCATTCTGACCTGAGCATTTGCCATGCTATCGCATTTACCATGCCTCCTATCACTTGGCTAATACCAATTTTAATACTCTTTAGGTATCTTTAGATAACATTAAGTCTATAGAATGGGAATGGGAAACATTTTTACTGTCAAAGGCAATTGACTAGTCAGGTATTAAATAAGTAATAACTGTTTTAATTTCTTATTTTTGGAATTAGCTGCAAAAGAGAATAGAGAACAAAAGAAGTTATTTAGTAAGGACAATAAATTAGCAGGAAGGGCATTAGATTAAAGGAGAGAAAAAAGAAAGAGAGAGAGGCTCAGTGACAGTATGAAGATAGAAAATAGACAAATAGAGAAAAAATATATATATATTTAATAAAGAAGATACCCAGGGACCAATGCATATTTAGTAACAATGCCTTAGGAAGAAAATCACTTGAGGTTAAATAGAGATGAGAGATCTGGGGATGTTCACTAGGGACCCAAACTGAGGTTTAGACTTTTATCAATTCTTTGGCTAAAGAATTTAAAATCTGTATTGTGTTTCACAATTCCAGCCATACTCAATGTAGACAATGGTGGGAAGTTTACAAAAGATCCAAAGGGGTTGAGGTGTCAGGAACACTAGAAGCAGTCACCTACAATTTGTTCATTTCATTCATCTAAGCAGTTTTCCCTACTTGCTTTGGTTTTGCAATGATCTTGTCATGTTAATAAAGAAAACCCAACTGGTTCAGGAAGAAAAGGGAGTCAGGAAGGTGGACATGGGGCAGTTAACTGAGCTCCTTGTGCTGGGGACAAGGATCAGATAGGCAGTGGATAATGCTGTTGGGAGAGAGTGGAGCTCTAGACTGTACCTTCCAGCTGTGTAGCCCTGAGTTGACTCATTAACTGTGAGCTTGTTTCCTTTCCCCTAAACGTGAGAAAAACTTTGTCCTACTGGATTTCTTTGAAGATCGAATGTGGCAGTATGTGTTCTTTCCCAACCATAAAGTGGAAAAAATAAGAATTTAATGACTCATTCTTTTATGAGGTTCTTTTTTTAAAGTTAAAGTTATTGTGGTGACATTAGTTAATAAAATTATATAGGTTTCAAATGTATATTTCTATGACATATTGCTATGTTGCATTGTGTGTAACACCCAAAATTAAAGCGTCTTCCATCAATCACCATATATTTGACCCTCCTTACCCTTTCCTACCCTCCCACTCCCTTCCTTCTGATAACCACTATAGTGATGTCTGTGTCTTGTGTTTCAGTTTTATATCTCACATGAGTGAAATTATATGATTCTTCGCTTTTTCTGACTGACTTATTTCACTTAGCATAATATTCTCAAAGTCCATCTATGTTGTTGCAAATGGCAGTATTTAATCTTTTCTTATGACTGAGTGATATTCCACTGTGTATATGTACTACATCTTTACCCAACCACCTATCCACAGACACTTTGGTTGTTTTCTTGGCCATTGTGAAAAATGCTACATGAACAAAGGAGTGCGTATGTTGCCTATATCTTTATGAATAAATGTTTGAAAGTTTTTCAGGTAGATACCCAGAAGAAGAACTGCTAGATCATATGGTAACTGCATTCTGAATTTTTTGAGAAATTTCAAGACTGTTTTCCATAGTGGCTGTAGCAGTTTACATTCTCACCAGCAGTGAAGGAGGTTTTCTTTTCCCTACAACCTTTCTAACACTTCTTATTATCTGCCTTGTTGATAATAGCCACTCTAACTGGCGTAAGGTGGTATCTCATTGTAATTTTGACTTGTATTTCCTTAATAGCTAGTGAAGTTGAACATCTTTTCATATATCTGTTGGTGATTTGTATGTCTTCTTAGGAGAGGTGTCTGTTTTGGTCCTTTGACAATTTTTTTAAACTGGATTGTTCGGTATTGAGTTATATGAGTTCTTTACATATTTTGGATATTAACCCCTTGTTGTAACTGTTGTTTGCAAATATCATTTCCCATTTGGTTGGTTGCCTTCTTGTTGTTGGTTTCCTTTGCTGTGCAGAAGCTTTTTGGTTTGATATAGACCCATTTGTTTATATTTGTCTTTACTTCCATTGCCTTTGGGGGCAAATTAATAAAATATTCTCTAAGGCCAAGGTCCATAAATTTGGTACCTATGTTTTTTCTATGTATTATATTGTTTCAGATCTTATATTTAGGTCTTTGAACCATTTTGAATTAATTTTTGTACATGGGGATGAACTGTAATCTAGTTTTGTTCTTTTGTAGGTGGCTTTTCAATTTTCCTAGTACTATGTATTGAAGAGGCTTTCTTTTCTCCATTGTGTGTTTTTGGCTCCTTTGTCAAAAATTATTTGCCCTTTTACATGTGATTTTATTTCTGGGCTTTCAATTATGTTCCATTGGTTTGTGTGTCTGTTGTTGTTGTTGTTGTTGTTGTTATTTGTTTGTTTTTTGCTTTTTTTTCCTGCCAGTACCATGCTATTTTGATTTTGTATCTCAGTAGTATAATTTGAAGTCATGTAGCATAATACCTCCAGCTTTGTGGGGTTTTTTGTTTGTTTGTTTTTCATCAGGCTTGCTTTGGTTGTTTGAGATCTTTTGTGGTTTCATACAAATCTGATGATTTTTTTTGTTCTTTTTCCTTAAAAATACCTTTGGGATTTTTATGGGGATTACATTAAATCTGTGTGTTGCTTTGGGTAATATAGCCATTTAACTATGTTGATTCTTCTAATCCATGAACATGGAATACTATCTTTCCATTTCATTGTCTTTTTCAATCTTTCAAAGTAGTGTTTTGTAGTTTTCAGTATATAGGTCTTTCATGTCATTTGCTAAGTTTATTCTTAGGTATTTTATTCTTTCTGTTGCAATTTCAAAATGAATAGTTCTTTTTGTTTCTTTTTCTGAAGTTTTATTGTTAGCATGGAGAAAAACAGTGGAGTTTTATACATTGATTACATACCTCACAAGTTTATTTTATTTGCTTATTGTCTCTAATGGTTTTTTTGGTGGAGTCCTCAGGGTTTTCTACATACAGAATCACCACAAAACATGAAACTTTTACTTCTTCATTCCCAATTTGGATGCTTTTAATTTCTTACTTTTGTCTGATTACTCTGGCTAGGAATTCCAAAGTTATTTTGAGTAAGAGTGGTGAGAGTGGCCATCCTTATCTTGTTCTTGATTTTAGAGAAGTTTTCAGTTTTTTCCCATTGAGTTTTTCATGATCAAATGGGGTTCATTTCAGGGGCACAAGGAAGGTTCAACATACACAAATTAATCAATGTAATACATCACATTAACAAAACAAGGATAATGACAGACTGCCAGCCAATATTGTACTCAGTGGCTTGCCACTATTATTACATTGTGCCAAAGTCTTTTTTACAGGGCATCAGCTCTAGCCTTTGAAGAATTGATGTCACTCCAGACACAAAACATACAGACTAAATTTAAATGACATTAAATAAATGAGATCTTTTATGGATTAAACACTGTACTGGTTTCAGAATATAAAAGTGAATAAGATGGTATCCTTGCCCTCAGAGAGTTTATGCCGGAGAATTAGTGTGGAAAAATAAACACAGGTTGTATTATAATAATATTACCAATGCATGTATAAAAAATAAAAGAGAAGTGATTAGAATGTTACATATAGGGTTATAAAGAACATTTTTAGAAGGGGTGGGAAGTCACACAAAAGTCAGTTTAGACATTTCAGTCCTAGTGAAAAAATTGCCTAGAGATTTGACAATCTTATTACTCTTATTGGTTATCTCTATTTTAAAAAAACTGTAGCCTTTTAATAATCTTTGTTTTGAAATGCACTTATTTTTGCACTCCATATTTAGAACAGAACTTCATTTTGGAAGTTCTGGATTTTTTTCCAGTATACCTTATTTTACATTAGATGGTTTGTAATCAAAAAGGAAATAACATTCAGACACATAAATACTAGTCCTTCCCTATCTGAATGACAGGGGCAAATGAACCACACCAGAGATCAAATTACTTTCAATATTAGACTTAAATCTAGACTTCTTTGTAGTGTTCCTTATTTCCAGTCCAAACACTATTCTAATGTATTAGTTCACCCCTACAAGCTATTCTTTCTGACTCTTTTTCTGTTAATGAATATTATCCTAATCACAATTGATACTTTCCCTTTTCCTACCTCTCACTCCCCTCAGTTGTCAAATTCTGACAAAGCTTTCTTTAAAATGTTGTTTGAATTCAAGTTATCTATTGTCCACAGCTAATTTCTTTGTGTATTCTAAAGGACAATTGCCAATGTCTCCATTAAACTGTGCATGCCACAACCAGGTGAACAGCTATAAAAAACATCTTATAAAAGAGTCAGACTAATTTCTTATTTAAAATCTTTGATCCATGATTAAGTCAAAAATTTTTTAAATTTTAAAATGAACCGTGGTCTAGTCTGATCTATAGTTGCTCACCTTTCTGAAGCCTTTTCTATAATTTGATTTATACATGTTGGCTTGAAAGCAGAGGCTCTTTAATTTTTTATTCCTGAGAATGACATGGGATGAAAGGGAAAGAAGAGAGAGGTGAGGAATAGAAGAATGATGCTGTATTCCTTTAACAGCATTCTCTCTAAGCCCCTGTTAATTTTGGATTAATTTTAATGTTTCTTTTTCAGTTTTTCAAAATAGAAAATGTAATAAAGGGAATTATCCATGGTCATTATAAAACAAAAGAAAATGGGGGAAAATCAAGTTTAAAATAGCCTCTTTATATATATTTTTTCTTTTTATTTAAGAGAGGGAGAGAAACATCAATGTGTGGTTGCCTCTTCCTCACCCCCAATCAGGGACCTGGCCTGAAACCCAGGCATGTGCTCTAACTGGGAATTGAACCTGTAACCCTTTGGTTCTTAGGCCAGCACTCAATCCACTGAACCGCACCAGTAAGAGCCTCATCAGATAGTTTTGACCAAAGACCCGATCTTCTGCCTACTACACTGTGGGTAGTTAATAAATGTTTATTGAATGAATAAATGAATGGCCAGGGCCAGAATTAAAAAGGATCAAATTATGAGGCCTGTTATTTCCTCCTCCTAATTCATCAGTTCCCTCACCTTCTCCTTATTTTTTTGTTTCTCTTTTAACCTGAGAATTCCTAATATCCTCTTTGCATATGCAATTATGTGTGGGTATGTACTCTTCTAAAAATAGTTATAGAAAAATTACATTTAAAGCTTTACTCATTTTATAATATTTACCTGAAAAATTTTGCATATGGTAAAAATATTATGACTGAGATATTTCACAACTGTGTGGTAACTATATACTATTAACTTTTTGCTGTTTAGCTGTAAATGTATTGCAAAGAGGTATTAATTGATGTAAACCATTTGGATTTATCTGGTCAAATATTATTATGGTAATCAATTTGCTCAAGATAGCATCACCCTAAAAAAAAGTCAAAGCTTTTTAAAAATAGACATGATCAGATGGTTAAGGGGAGGCAGAACTAGGGCAGTGGCAGTGTGTGTTTGTGACCTTTTATGGTTTAGAGAAAATCTTATTTCAAATTGTATTGCCTGTGGCAGATATCTGTGCTTAGAGAATCAATTGTATCCTTTTAGAATTCTATGCGGACCTTAATTGGTACAGAGTTAGAAAGGCCATTTATAGGTTTAAATGAAATAATCTGTTTTATCAAGAACTTCTAATAGTGTTTCCTTGGAAACAAGTTAAGCCTGCTTTAGAAATTTTCCCTTGTTTGGATTCTCCTTGCTTGATTGATGAGTTCTGATTTTCCAACTACAAACCATTGGCATTAATTTGGAAATAATACAAGTGTATGAACATAGTTTTGATTTAAAGAATAGAAAATCATAAAAATAAGAAATTGAGAAATTATGGCCTAAATTTTACTAACCTGTTCTTAGGTGTGTATGTTCAAAGAGCTTTAGTCAATCCCCAAGGTCAAAAGTTAACAACAAGTACACAATTTATTTGTAGCCTGAGTCATGTGCTTACAATTTATTCAATTGTGGAGAAAGGAGCATTAGAAAGCATTAGAAAGAAGCATTAGATTTTCATAGGACTGGGTCACTGGCTGCTGATGGCTGAAATGAAGCAGCCTGAAGGTTTGTGCACTGATGCTCAGTATGATACAGGTACTAATTTATCAGCATGGTAAGGAAGAATGTGTGATAATAAGAACCTTGAGATTCAAAGTCTCTTTTAAAAGTCTTTCAAACTTTGATAACAAGGTAAATGTTTCTCCCCTTGGATGAGTCAAGGTCAGCCTGCAGTTTTTGGAGCGACCGAGAAAACTCTGGGGAGCAGTGGGGCCTCAGGAACACCAGAGACAAAGAAATTAATTTGCATTAAACCAAATAATGCATCTTCAGCAACTGATGCATTGTGAGGCATTAAGAAGTTTAGCCCAGGCTGGTAGCACAGTAGATAAGGCACCAGCCTGCAAACCCAAAGGTTACTGGTTCGATCCCCAGCCAGGGCACATAACCAGGTTGCAAGCCAGGTCTCCAGCCAGGTCCCCAGCTGGAGGCAGGTGAAAGGCAACCATACATTGATGTCTCTCTCCCTCTCTGCCTCTCTCCCTTCCTCTCTCTCTCTGGAAATAATAAATAAAATCTTAAAAAAAAAAAAAAAAAGAAGAGGTTTAACTCTGCACATATCCTTATTGCAATTACTTCTGAGTTCAGATTTGGAAGAATGTGGAATTAGCAAATAGCTGCCTGCAGGAGAATCTCCTTTAATATAGTGTTTCTGTGTTGCTAAGACAGGGTTTTTAACAGGAGGGAAGTAATGACTAAAGAGAGAGTACTGAAAGTGATTGAATGGCTCTTTTTAGTTTTAATTTAATTTATTTTTAATTTTTTAATTTTTTTATTTTTTAAATTTTATTGTTGTTGTATTACATCCATCCCTTTTTTGCTCCCCTCTGTCCCCCTCCCCACCCACCCTTTCCCCCCAAAGTCAATCCCACCTGTTGTCCATGTAATTTAATTTTTTAAATTGCAGTTTACGTTCAATATTGTTTTATATTAGTTTCAGGTGTACAGCATAGTGGTTAGACAATCACATACTTTACAAAGTACCTCCCCTGCCCTTGATATTTCCAGAAACCATCTGGTAACATATACAGTTGTTACAATATTATTGACTGCTTGTCTTGTGCTGAACTTGACATCCCTGTGGCTATTTTATAAGTACCCATCTGCACTTTTCACTCCATCTTTTTCACTTGTTCCCCTACCCCTCCTTTTTTTGAATAGCTCTTCATTGAGTTGGCTCTGCTCAAACTAGCCAAATCTTGGACAACAAACTTCCTTGATCCTTGGCTTCTGTCTCTAGGGAATATAAATGTACACACAAAGTATGATTGTTGTGAGGCCAAAATGAATTGATCTATGGTAAACACCCAGAATGGTGTCCAATTAATGCTCATTGTGATTTTCCTATTGTTACTAACTATATTACAAAAAATCATTTTTATCATATCCAAACTACCTTTTCTTCAAAGAATCAAGGATAGAATTCTCTCATTCTTTTAAAGAAGATTTAGATGTATTCAAAGATAACTGCTCAGTGTGTAAGGGGAATTGCACCAAGGGGCAATTCGGACTAAGTCTTTGTTTCTTCCCAGGAAAAAACAATCACAGAAACAATCACAATATTCCTAAACTATTGCACAAAGCCATTAGAGAAACCAAAAGAAAGATATACCAGTGAGATTTATGATTAAGTCCAAGGAGATTATGAAATCTGGAATGCTTCAGGCAGGTCATTTGAAACAATTCAGGCTTTTGAAACAATTGGGTTGAATGTTGGTGCCCTTCCTTCTCTGGGGTTTCCAGACATTCCCTCTAGGGGTGCCCTCCCCTTCCTGGGACAGCCAGTCCAGGCCACCTTTGATTTATGTAGTCAATATAACTTTTAGTTACCTTTCATATAAAACTTTTTTCAAATTTAATAGTTTTTACTTATTTAAATGATTTTTCAATGATAGAAAAGTGAAGTTTTGATTATTTTAACTGCAGTTTCCTTCATAATCTTTTACAATTTTCATATAACTGAAATTGTATGTAGTTGTAATAAAATATATAATCTTTTAACTTTATTTTTCCACTCAACACAATTTTCTGTATTCTTTCTACATTTACCTTAGCTATGGAATCATTCACTAAACTTCTAATAAATCTTGAATAATTCTCCTATTATCGACTATTTGGGTTGTTTTTGTATTTTCCTCCAAAATGCTGTTATAAATGTCTTTGTTCACTTTTTTTTTTAATTTTCACATTATTTTAGAAAAAATTCTAAAAGTTGCATTATTAAGTCCAATGCATGCACATTCCTATGTACCAGGTCGAAGCTATTTTGTGGCTTATGTGCATACTTATAGCCAACTAGCCCTCTAAAAGTAATAAGAAGATTTCTATTTCTATCAGCATTAAAGGTGTGTAAACCCTCATTATCCTCTTTCTTGATGTTTCAGGAAATAAATAATTTGACAAGCTCACATTGATATATCAGTGACTGGCTGCCTTTTCTTGCCTCACTTTAGGAATAAATTTTAAGCACTGTAAGTGTGTATGCACACATATGCACAAACTTCTGAATATTTGGAGGCAGGAGGACTTTCCCTAATATTTTGTTCACACCATACGGCAGGGTAAAACTTGCTCACTTAGGACCCTGGCTCCCGTGGCCCCGTTGGTTGGAGCTTCATCCCATACACCAAAGTGTTGGGAGTTCGATTTCTGGTCAAGGCACTTACCTAAGGTTTGATTTCTGGTCAGGGTGCACATGGGAGGCTACCAACCGATGTGTCTCTCTCACATCAATATTCCTTTCTCTCTCTCTCTAAAACCAGTAAACATTAAAAAATAAACAAAAACAAACAAACAAACAAAAATCTTGCTTACTAGGGAGGCCGTTTTAAGTAAAATTTAGAGAGATACTGACTGAGAAAAGGCAGCACAGTAGATGTTTCTCCAAGTAGTATATTATTCTAATTTAATGAGAAATAGGTTGGTTTGGCAGGTAATTTGTTACTTCAGCAAACTTGTGAAATCTCTTCTATTTCCAAAGCATCAAGTCAGAGTGCCATTATAGCTACAAAATAGTAAAAAAACAAAAAACCCACACTCCCAGTCCTCAATGACTTGTTAGTCAAATAAGGGAGATAACACATGACCATAAATCAATATAACACAAATTAGAAAGTGATGTTTCATCCAAAACAAATGTGGGAGTGAAGTAATATTTTTATTTCCATTATAAGACCAGTGAGACTTGTTCTCAAAATGAATTACATACCTTTTTGGCCTTTATCAGTGTCATTAATACCTGAAAATATTTGAGAAACTTAATGAAAATCCAACACCCCTATGGAGAGCAAACACACTGTAATTTACTGAAGACATTTATTTATCAATGCATAATCTCTTCTGGGGAAGAGAGAGGTTAAGATTAATGGGAGAACTACTTATAAATTATTTAAAAACTCATTTGGTCTCTAGCATGACACTAAGATTAATTCAGTTTATAGTATGAATTTGTAGCTGAATTAATCAAATATACTGAAATTGATAAAAGGAAGAAAGAAATTTACTTTGACTTACAATTTAATAGTTGTCATTACATTAAATACCCAGCAAGTTCAATAAAACAAAGTTAGTTTAGGAATAAAACAACAAGGTAAATGTAAAATTGGCACTAAAATTCTTTCTTTTAGAATTGCACCTTAATTAATCTTCAACAGCTTCTTCAGAATTCTTAAAGTAGCTGATTTCTTAGAAATAGGCATTAAAGTTTCCATTCTTTAAAATCATCAGCTTATTCCAATTCAGTTTCTAGAATTATATTTGATCACTTTCTCTAGTAAAGCTAAATTTTACTGTTTCCTTCTAAACAGGCCATCAGCATTTGAGATTCTCTTAGGTGGAAGGACTAATTACCTGAAATGAATTCTGTGTTTTAAAGTTCAAATCTCAAAATTAAAAGTTCTCCTGCACATAGCCTATACCTTGAACACTGTGTGCAGGGACTGAAGAGACTGAGGAAATCCAGGATTTCCTCGAATACTTCACTGTAGTAATCAGACTGGTGTAAAGTGATAGGAATCAAACTTTATATAGTTTAGGCCAGAACAGCAGTTTATCGACTCACACATCTAAGCCAAAGTTGACAATCCTGATCTCAGCTGAGATGGGGCTATAGTACAGGCCTGCAGGGATACCTGAAGCTGCGGTTTCCAGGAGCCAGGTTATTTCCTAAGTATTCAGCTCTAGGTCTCTCTTCTTGTCAGCTTCTTTCTTTCTTTGCCACTACAGACTGAAGTTTTCATGTGGATGGAAATATGTCATCAATGGCTACTGAATTTTATGTCTTAAAACCTGCCACCCGCGGGGGGCATTGGGCTACAACAATTCATCCTCCAACTTAAAAGAAGAGAGCTCTTGTTGGTCCAGTTAAGGTCAAATATTAACATTGAACATGGTCTAATGAAATAATTAATGGATTGCTTTCTACTATCAGAAGCAATCTTAAGCCCCATAAGGAAGTTTTTGACTTTGTTCTGATGACAACTCTTTGAGATGGGAATATTATCATTTTTATTTGATACATGATAAAATTGAGGCTTAAAGGGTTACGTAACTTGCCTAAATTCACCAGCTAGTAAATCTCACAGCCAGAATTTGCTTTTGGGTTTCTCTTTGCCCAGAGCCCCCCCCGTCCATCCTCCATCTGTTTCTGTGATTAAATCCTCTGAGCTGCGTGCACTTCTCCCAGTTCATTGCCATGTGGAAGGACAATGAAGACACATGTCAACTCCCATAGTAGTTAAAGTGGAAAAGGAAGTTGGAACTGGGGAAACATCTTAGAGAAGAGGACAATATTACAGATATGCTCTACATTTCTACCATCATTTATAAAGATTTGGCAGTGTTTGTTACTCCAGTTAATGATTGCTCTGACTAATACAGGGACACATCTAAGTCACTTCATGTTTAACATAACTCCAAGTGTCTGAAGAATCTTTGTTGTGTTTCCAGGTCCGCAGCCCAGAAGTCACAACTTCACTTAAGCTCTGTTTTATTTTTCTACCATTTTTCTTACTTATTAGAAATAGGAGATATATAGGGTGGGAGAAAATAGGTTCACAGGTGTAAGTATGTGAAACAGTTTATTCTTGTATTGTTATTTATTAATTATTGTATTATTTTCCATACCAACAACCATAAACCTACTTTTGCCATGTCCTGTATTTGTTTCTTCTTGAGATAGCTTCAGGATTATTCAGTGACTATTATCCATTCCTTCCCTGTAAAGTGGCTTAATCTTTCTCATTGGGCTGATTAAAGATAATAAATAGAACAATAGAACAAATATACATGCATATTTAGATGGAGACCTTTATAACTGCTTGACAATGAAAAAATGCTTTTGACTTCAAAATTAAATAAAATATTAAAAAATATAAGAATATATGTCTTTTATAAAGAAAGATAAAATCAGCATTGTTTTTATTTCAAGCATAATAGACTAAACCACAGAGTAAGCTTAGAATATGTCTTATCTCCCTTGGTATCATAATATTTCATCAACATAATTCTTTGAAAAGTTGTAAAGAAGTACTGGCAAAATGCAGTGGTTCAGTGCAAAGTTTTTGATTTACTTAACTATTGTTTTTATTTGTTTGTTTTTTGCTAAGCTTATTTTACCTTTGTGACAATGTGTCCATGTTACATTTCCTCATTTTATTTCACATTCCCCTTCTCTGTTCCTTTTGGAGGTTAACCGCACCAAATGATTGCTTTGACGTTTTAGGGTTACACATTAAGGGAGGGCCATTTCTGACACCTATGCACAATTGCTTTACTATTTTACCAAGACATAGCTACCGAACTTATCCTCTAAGTCAGTCCCCATGCCTTATTTACCATTTTTGTTGTTTCTCCTTCATTATTTTCAGGTACTTGGTATCATGCTGAGACTAATTTTCCATTTCTTTCCTACCTTCTCCATGGTGGTTATCCAAGATAACAGCAAATTGTTCAACTAGATTGCTTTAAGCAGAGATTCTCTACTAATGTTTTGGTCACAGAGATACACAGGGAATATCCAGCTAATGGTTTTCAAGCTGACAGCTTATGCAATGTGCCTCTAGGTCCATGTTGCTGCTTTTATTTCTGAAAAAGGTATGGTATGTGAAATGTGTTATGAGCAAAATTTGCTTTTTAACCTTGAGGAACCCTTTCCACAGCTGTTATGGTGTTCTGCAATCTTTTACTGCCCTGAACAAAGAAAAACAGATATAATAAGTGAACTCATTAGAATAAGGCAGAGATTCCTAATTTTCCTTGAGCTATGCATCCTTTCGTCACTTTGAGGAAGCTCATGGTCCTCTTTCAGTATGTTGCTTTTACATGAATATTATAAAATAACATACATTAAAGAAAACCACTTCTATTGAAATTGAAGCATCAGTGTTTAAAAAAAATTTGTGACATAATAATGTGTGCTTCTTTATTAAATAACAAAACTTAGAGATGGGTCTAATAACTATTATAATTTCAAAGTAGCAACCAGTGATTTTGCTACATTGCAACATTTACAATACTTGAAAATTTTATGATTTTTTAAAAATTTATTTATTTATTATTTTTAGAGAGGGGGAGGGAGAGAGGCAGAAAGGGAGAGAGACACCAATGTATGGTTGCCTTTCACCTGCTTCCAGCTACAGACCTCACTGGAGACCTGGCTTGCAACCTGGTTATGTGCCCTGACTGGGGAATCAAATCAGTGACCTTTGGGTTCACAGGCTGGTGCCTTAACCACTGTGCTACCAGCTAGGGAAAATTCTATGATTTTTAATAAGCATTAAAGTCATGAGTAGTGCTAATTTTACAAAGGTTGATCGATTACATACATAATTGAAGGAAATATTAATGAAAGCAGAATATAAAAATTTTCCCATGATGGATTACTCAAATTCTTTCCATAGACTTCTTGGAGAGAATTTAGATGAATACTTTAGATAGTGTTAAGAATCACTGCTATAATTTGTAGATAACTTTTAAAATCGTTTTTAAAAATTAAGGTATAATTGAGATATAACATATTAGCTTGAGATCTACAACATAATGATTTAATATTTTTATTCGTATATTTTGTGAAATGATCAACACAATAAGCCTAATTAATACCTGTCACCATGCAGAGTTATTCCTGTGATGAGGACTTTTAAGATCTATTCTCTTAACAATTTTCAAATATGCAATGGAGTATTATTAACTATAGTCACTATGCTGTACATTGCATACCCATGACGTACTTATTTTATTATGGAAGTTGTACTTTTTAACCCTCCTCACCCATTTTGCCTACTTTTGCCACTTTCTCCCAAAGCTTTTGGCAACCACCAATCTGTTGAAATTGTAGGTGACTTAATGTGTTACTTTTCTCTTAGGTAGTTGTATTTTAAAATAACACCTACAGGGAAAGAGAGAATAAGTGCATAATAATGAAATTTCAAGAACTGCATGGCCTTCTTTCATGGGGATGTGTACACTTCACAGAGTAGTGATGAATGTTTTAACAAATTTGACAAGCTTAAACATGTATGATACTGTCTCTATCAAAGTTGTCACCTCCATAGACTATAATCATATTTGCATGCTATTTCTAATTCTAAAAGCTTCATTGGGAACAATTTTCCTCATTTTTTGAGTGCATGATAAATCATTTTCTTTCAACAGCAGATTTTATTTTTAGAAAGAGTCAAAAAGTCATGATGAGTTAATGTGCTTATGATTTTTTAAAGTGGAACTTTGAGGCAGTAAAACCAGTTTTTTGAAGTAGTTTTTTCAATTAATTCTAAGAGAAGTTTAAAAAATATTTTGAGGAATGGAAGAAATATTAAATGAACATATGAACTACTCAAAGTAAAATTTTTGTAGATAAAGTTCATACCAGATATGTTTGTTTTTAAAAAATCTTAGTTCATGAACCATGTGTTGCTCACACAAATTTAGGCATTTCTCTTTCCTGCCTGCTCTGGCACATTCCAAATGAAATGAAGCACTGCTATGCTAGAGTCCATTTGTAATTGTATTTCTGGAGTTTCCTAGGATTCTGCTACTTGGAGCATGCTGTGGTTTTCCTTGAAATGGCACGGTGATACTCTTTGAGAAGTCTTAGAGCAGAAACAAGATTTTGTTTGACTCTGCCATCACAAGCAATCATGCTCTCCTTCCCTTCCATGAATATTTCATGTAAATGTAGTGAGTGATTGACTTCATTCTTCTCTGCTTACCCATGCTTGAGTAATGGGTAAGCTAGTCACCTCTGTGACTAGCTATGCTCTGCAGATGGTATGAATTGAATTGGAATGGGAGAACGTAGCTGCTAATCACCACAAGCCTTCAGGCTCAGTTTGGAAGGTGAATGGAGTTGGCATTGATTTTTCCTGATTTAGCTGCAAACAGGTGCTTTCCAAGCATTCCTCTTTTTCTTCCCTCTCAGGGACTACTGTTGACATGGTCAGCTTCTTGTGTGAGCCAGCATGGGGTTGAAATCGTTGGATTTTTGTTACCTCTTCCTCAGCCTTGCCTTACTGTTATCAGGTGTCCAATAGCTGCAGTTAACACTCACTCCCTTCTCTTGCCTGGGAGCTCGGTCTCTGCAATAGCTTTTCTCTGACCTTATGACTTTGTGACCTTGCCAGACTTTCAAACTGCATTCTCCTCTTCTTCCAGTGGGGTTGGCCCAGAAGTGGAGCTAGGAGGGCTGGGAAAGTGGGACTTACATGCCTTTTTGCAGTAGCAAGTTGCCTCTTCCTCACACACACTCACCACTGCCATTTGTTAGTTTTCAGCTTTTCATAGTGGCTTCTACAAGGACGTTTCATTTTGATATCCATTAAATTGTATTTTTAGTATGATCGTTCCAATTTTAGAAGGTAAATTGTCTCTGTGAATATTACGGAGAATTTTAGTACAATTTACTGTATTCTTATAGAAAAACAACACAAAACAGTTTGCAAGTAAACTTTCAGATTCTGTAAGTTGGCAACTATGGTAGTTCACTTTTCCTTTAGTTGGTCCTAACTGCATATATTTTAGCCAATTCTTGAAAACCAGAATAGTGAGTTCATGGGTCCTAGAAGAGTGGTGCACAAATTTTAGAATTTCCTAAAAGCTTATTGAAACAATTCCAGAGTTCCTGATTTAGCAAGTTGGGAGGGCTTGAAAATTCTAACAAAATCTCAGGTAATGTAATTGTTGGTTCTATTATTACTAACATAATTTGAATTTCAAAATTTCCTGAGATTATGAATTTTAAATTTTTCCAGCAGAGACACAATTAAGTGGAGGTACACCCAGACTCACTTTTTAACTTAGATTTAATTACCCAATTTTAGGTTTGCTTTCAGATATCAACTTTATAATTTACAATGAAAAAAATTTTGTGAGCTAGTAACAAATGGGCTCCTATATATAAATTCATATTTTGAATCAGTGCTAAACCAAACTAAGTTTACTTCTTTGTTAGCAATTTTCCTTTCTGCCATTTCTTTTGCTCTCGAGCCACAATTTCTTTAGCAATGATTTTTTTAAACAGCTTTAAAAACTAAATTTCCACCATTTGTTATCTTTTTAGTTTGAAGTATTTTTTAATTTGTTTGTGTTGCAGCATTATTGGTGAATGCCTCCCAGTGTGGGCCTGCTGTGATAGGTGGAAAATGTAATTGATTTTATAGTAGTGCTGAGTGGTCACCTCTGTGACTAGCTGTGCTCTGCAGATGTGTGAATTGAATTGGAATGGGAGAACTTAGCTGCTAATCACCACAAGCCTTCAGACTTAGTTTGGAAGGTGAATGGACTTGGCATTGCTTTTCTTTTCTCAAGGAATAATGAAATTAAAGCCATAACATGTTTTTGTTGTTGTTGGTTCTTGTGCTCTCACTTGAAAACAAAAAGCAAAATACAAATACCTTTTGAGCAATGTGCAGGTGTATTTGTTCAGTTGTCTTCCTGACAGATGACTAATTTTGATATTTTAGGTTGAGGAGGTTTGTAC
This sequence comes from Noctilio leporinus, assembly GCA_004026585.1. Lineage (NCBI taxonomy): Eukaryota > Metazoa > Chordata > Mammalia > Chiroptera > Noctilionidae > Noctilio > Noctilio leporinus. The sequence goes on along the minus strand of PVIW01004109.1, from coordinate 34,949 downwards.
ATAAGCGAATGTAGCCTGGGTTTGGTTTAATATATGCAAGTTGATGGCTATGCCTGTTTGTTCCAGTATTCCTACTTTGGCATACTGTAAAGCCTTTACATAGTTGGGCAAGCAGAGGGACATCTAAGAATGAGTCCTACCTTGGGGAAATCAGCCTTGAGTTTAAAGCCTAATTGTATCATTTGTTAGTTATGGTCCTTAGGCAAGTAAGCGGTTCCCTTGACCATAAAATAATACGGAGCCTGTGAGGGATATAGAAACTCTGAATATAAAATATCGGATACACAGTAAATAGCTAACAAATGGAAGTTATTTTGTAGATACAAATGCTTAAATTTGCTCATAAATTTCAAAACTTCTGACTTCATTTTCAAAAGTATTTGAGTAAAAAATAATCCTCAGTCCCTGAATAATAATCAGAGAGATGCCTATGTGCCTCTTACTGAATTTTTTATCCAAGATGATTTATGCTTAGGTGGTTTTCCTCTTGGAGATGAGTTTGTGTTTGGCTTGATGAATTTTAATAGTCACTTCAGAACTTTTACCAATTTAATCAGATTCTTTAAAGGAGCTTTTAAGTATGCAATAGTTATAAATAACATTGCTATTATGAGTTTGATCAATGTTAACGATCCTCACCACCTTGCCTAGTGTATACTGTTTACTTAATAAATATTACTGGTTATTGTTAGTAATGGTAACTTTTAGATCCCACCATACATGTTTCCAGACTTTAAATGTTTTAAAAAGTGAAAGTGCTATTTTTTTTTTTTTTTGACTACTACTTATATGGGTTCATAATAAGGGTGCAAGTTAAGCTATCACTTTAGAGATCTCTTTTAAAACAGCGGGTTTCTCTTTTATTGCTTATGGCCTGCTGGTCTCCCAGTCCACCAAGGCAGGTATTCTAACAAGCCCTCTGTGCCCAGCTTCAAAGCTGCTGCCTCACAGGTTCGTCTTTAGAGTCTGCCAGGTAATGCTCCTAAAGGTCAGTCCACAAAGCGAACCAAAGACTGCCTTTGCCACTCAAGTTTCATTACACTTAAAAGAGGGAGTTTGTGTATGTGTAATCTCATCATTACAGAACCATTTTCTTTTTCCTTTTTTTTTTTTTAAGTTGACAAATGGTACAAAGGACAGAAAGAAGTTAACTTGGATTTTAATTAAGACCATTTATCATAATAGGGTGAATTATTTCACTGCTCTTTTTTAGCTTATGGAAGCCTCCTTCTCTGGTGAGCATTAGCATGATCCATGTCTGTTCTCTATGGAGAAGCTCTGACCTTTGCAGACACCCCTTGTCTCCTACCCCCATGGTCTTGGGATCAGTGGATGGGCCAATGGCTGGTTCAGGGTTGAGAAACCTAAGGCCCCTCCCTATAATCTCTTTTAGCCTTCCCAAAGCTACCCCAAATAAATATGAATCTAACTAAAAGTCATGTGCAATGTGTCATCAGGGGTCCTTTAATCCAACCCAGACCAGGTTGATGTCTCTGGGCTATGCCTAAGCAGCATTCGGTGACTTCTCTGCTCTCCCTTTCTCAACTGCAGTGCTAAGAGTTTGGGTTTATAATTTGGAAAGGCTACTTGACCATGGTTCTGGAAAAAATTATCTCTAGGGCACTGAAAGTAGGATTTAATGAATAGAAATGCAATATGATGCACACGTTTTCTGAAATGAGGCATGCCTGTGGCCAATGTTTGCAAGATTTCCTGCTGGAAATTGATTGTAGCCCAATAGATGGGCCCTGGGTGGCTTTTTCCTGACTTCAAAGAGTAAATTTTGCATAGCATCCTGGAGGCACTGCCAAGATCAGAGCCTGAATATAATTTTATCTTAAGTAGCCCTGCATGAAAAACATTCATCTCCTATAATCCCAAAATGGAAGTGTCACCACTGACCATGGGGTCTGGTTGGTACTGTTTCTAGGCTCGATTTAGGCTAATGTTTTCTGGAGGATGGCATTTGCTAGATGCTAGAACTTCAATAGATTTTTAGTTTTAAAAAGATACAAGGAGAAGGAAATCAAAGTGGATTGTTAACCTGATTCTTACAGCACCTGGATAGCTGTTTCCTAGCTCTTGTATCTACCTACAAAGGACTAACTAGAATGACCCAGTGAGAATGCCTCTCGCATTAGACCAACTGAGGAAAGAGCCCTGTTCATCAGGTGTGCTCTTCCTGTTGCTTTGCTGGCATTTTCATGTTGACATTTACCTTTTCTTTCTTTCTTCAATGTATGGTTGCCTTTCATCTGCTTCCAGCCACAGACCTGGCTGGAGACCTGGCTTGCAACCTGGTTATGTGCCCAGGCTGGGGATTCGAACCAGTGACTTTTGGGTTCGCAGGCTGGCGCCTTATCCACTGTGCCACCAGCCAGGGCCTGACATTTACATTTTCATTGACAGTGCTTTACACATTAGTCTCTCTCCACTGTGCAAAGCCTGAATTATCGAAGCTGGCTGGCATGCTGTCCTAATTAAATCCAAATCAGCCCCAGAGGAGAGGATCAGTCTTCTTGACTGGTAAATGTCTATTTAGACAACAGGATGACAGTCCTTTGTGTAAAGGGCCAGATAGTCAATATTTTAGTCTGTGTAGGCTATAAGTATTTGACCCTGTGGTTGTTAGCAAAGGCCAATATAGAAATGAATGAGTGTAGCTGTGTTCCAATAAAACTTTATTTTCCAAAATAGGTAGCAGGCCAGAATCAGTCTGTGGACCTTAGTTGCCTTAGACCCCTGATTTAGGTAATTTCTGGTGAATCTATAAAAAGTACATTATATTAAGGGCATGAATATTCAAAATAATTAGCAGGTATGATCTTGTTTGAAAAGCATATGAAACTTAAGTTTTCCTTAAAAAATTAAAAAGGCAAGGGGCTTTTAAAAGCTCACCCTCCATAGCAGGGAGAGATGGTGTGTCTTATTAATGTTAGGAAAAGGCAAATGCCATCTGTCAGTGCGCAATGATGAAAAAAGTGGGACCAAGCTCTGCATAAACTTGGAACACTGATTGATCTTGGCACAGTATTTATAAAAGTTTGCAAGGAAGCAAATGCTTTAAGAAGCAGATGGATAAAGTTCAATCAAGAGCATTTATCTTCAAAATACATGGCTCATGACATATGTGTCCTTGCCAGACATATAGTTGGATTATTTACACTCTCATTGAAAAATATGGCACATTTTTTCCATTAATGAGAAAAGAGCTTTACCTGCCAATAAAAATGAATAGTTTTCTAGATCTGGAATCCACTTTGCTGTGGTTCAGTTTGTTCTCCTTTTCACTCAGAAATTTAACAGAAAAGTGGAACAGTGACCTGAATAAGTTATATTCCAACATGACCTATTATGTTGGCAGAAATGCTTCATCTGGCTCCATTTACCAGCCCTGACAGGCAGGAGGGTTTTTGTTGTCTCAAAGCTATAGGCTTTGAGACACCTGCTGCTTCTAATTTTCACAGATTAGGTTAATTGTATTTGAAAGTGGATTTGTAATCAATTCCTTTTCTTTGTTTTCTCCCTAAAAATCTACATTCATAAAATACGACACAGGTAGTAAGTAGTTGAAATAGTTCTTTAGTACTTTTTACAGCCTTGGAAAAGACCTGAAATTAGCATTGCCAGATTTAGCAAGGAGAAATACAGGAATCCCAGTGAAATTTGAATTTCAGGTAAACAACAAATAATTATTTTAGTATATGTTGCATAAAATATTAGGGACATACTTATACTAAAATTAGTTATCCTAAATATTTGTTGGGACATAATTATACTAAAAACTTATTTGGTATTGATTTGAAGTTTAAAATCATCTAGGCATACTAACATATTGAAGCATGTTTCAATAGACAAAGTTTTTGCTACATGCTGGGTACTACTAAAATTTTAAAATGTGAATGTTTCCAGTAGACAATGCTGAATGTCTCATTGGTGAATTTGTCTTGTAAAGTGTCTACTCCTAAAACATCTTTTTAATGCAAATGTGGAAAAAATGTTTTATTGTCAAGGGCATTTTTTTTTTAACTCATGTTGGGCAGGGAAAATTTTAAATGATTGAGTTTAATGACATAGTTGTTTTTGTTGTTTCATTTTATGCTTTATGGTATGTTATTTGGAAATTAGAGATGAGAGAGAGGAAGAAGGAAGAAGTGGAGTAAAAAGAAAGAAACAAATGCTTACTAATAGTCTCATTATACAGAGAAAACCACTCTAAACATTTAGGGTTTATTGGTCTAGCCCTTTATATACAAGGTCTGTCCTGAAAAAATATTGGCCGCACAAACAGTTTTAATGATATTGACGTTGGTTCAATACTTTCGGGACGGACCTTCGTATATATGGATTTGTCCATGTATAATAGAGCAGCTAAGACATCTTTGATATTTTGAAACACTTTAGCTCTGAAATGTCACCTTTACTGTTAATTTGCAAATAAACTGGCTTGATTCTCCTTCCCCCATATCATGAGAAGTCTGGGGTGCCCAAAATATTTGAAAAGATTCACCCAAAGCGTGTAACCTCCGTTTCATATAACCTCTTGCTCCTCATTCCTCCTTTCATGGATCCTCAGCCGCCCCTCTAGCTGTCACATTTCTTCTTTTCATTGTTTAATCTCATATTAGCAGTTGTCCCTCTCACTGCATACAAAACTGGTGTATGGAGTTGATGTTTATTAAGAGTGAGAGAGTGAGTGGAGGCGGATTATACAGCGTAAAGCGGGCTGGGGAGTAACTTGATACCCTGCAGTAGACATCCTGTTCCCATCACCAGCTGCCGGGCTTTTCCGCTTGAGCTCTGGCTGCCTTTGGCTGGGATTCCTAACCTAGTACTCACGCCAAGACTTCTACTTGATCCTCCTTCTTGTTCTAGAGGCTCAACACACATTTTCCCCAGCTGCTTTTACTTCTTGTACTCTACACCTGAAAAAAATTGCTACCTTATTATGCAGCGTATCTCGGAAACTGTTTAATTGCCTCCCTGCCCTGCCTTCCCAAGTCCCTTAGACTTTTTCAGAAAAAAAACACCTTTTTTGATATATTTATCTCTTACACAACCAAGTCATATTAAGCCCCTTTATTAAACTTTAAAAAATCTATCTACCTTTATGTACATTTTTGTCAGAGAAAAACTTTTGCATATTATATATATCACAAATACATATCATGAATATGTGTGTATATATGTGTGTGTGTATGTATGTACATGTATATGTGTGTGTGTGTATTAGTTACACAAAAAAAACTGAAGAAACCTTGAAAGTACATTTTTTTTCTAAAAAATAAGTACTTTTTCTTTAAGTTGAATCAGACTAATTATTCCTAAACAAGACTTCATCACCAGTTATTCCTTTGAGTGAAAGAACATTTATTTTTCTTTTTTATGCTCTTTTCCCTGATCTTCCTCTCTTTGACCTCACTGAATTTTTTTAAATGAACTATATTCCAACTCTAAGATTCATGGTTTTGCTAGTACATGACAGAGAAATAAAAACTTTTCAATGTCAATTGAAATATTTTGTCTATCCCTTTCTATCTTATTTTTCTCATTTTTGACCAGTTTACTATAAAATTAAATGTAGTTGGTTTTAGATTTTTAAAAATAATGTTCAAATTATATCATGATAGTTATTCTAGGTTATTTTTATTGCTTTATACTATTTCATTGTATAAATACAGTGTATGGTGTCATATTTATTCTTAAATTGATAGGGCTTTAGATTTCTTCCTATTGTTGTCCTCTTTTCCTCTAATCTAATGCATTAATAAAATATTTATGTACATGAGTTCTTGAGTCAGGAACGGGAGTTTCTCTAGGGTGTACATATACCTAGGGATGGAGCTGCTGAGTAAAGGGCATACTCATGTTCTCTTTCTCTGGGATAGTGCCAAATTGTTCTCCAAAGTGGATTTACCAGTTTACTCTCTATTTAGATGAAAGTGACATTAACTGTTGCTCCATATCCTTGCCAGCATATAGTATTGGCAATTTGGTGGGTAAGAAATAATATTTTATTATGGGTTTAATCTATTTTTCTGTTTCATAAGATTGCATATTTTTTCATCTTTTGTTTTTGTCTTTCATGTTTCTTATTCTTCGCATATTTTTCTTTTATAATTTGGCAGTTATTCAAAAAAATGACTTAGCCATTTCATGCATCTGTCCAATTTTCCCAACACCATTTATTGAATAAACTATTTTTACCCCATTGTACATTCTTATATCTTTTATTAAATATTAATTAACTATATAGGGTTTATTTCTGGACTCTCTTCTATTCTATTTATCTATATGTCTGTTTTTATGTTCGTACCATGCTATTTTGGTTACTGTCACCTTACGGTATAGTTTAATATCAGGTAATGTGATTCCTCTAACTTTGTTCTTTTTTTCTCAGGAATACTGTAGTTATTTGGGATCTTTTGTAGTTCCATATAAATTTTTGGAATATTTGTTTTAATTTTGTGAAATATGCCATTGGTATCCTGATAGGAATTATGTTGAATCTATAGATTGTTTTAAGTGGTATGGACATTTTGATGATGTTAACTTTTCCTGTCCATAAACACAGCATATGGTTCCATTTATTTGTATCTTCTTCAATTTCTTTTTCAGTGCCTTATAATTTTCTGAGGACAGGTCTTCTTATTCCTTGGTTAAATTTATAGGTATCTTATTTTTTATGCAATTGTAACTGAGTTTTTTTCTTTCTTTTTTTCTTTTTTGGTTTTCCTTTCTGATGGTTCGTTATTGATGTGTAAAAGTCAACTGATTTCTGAATATTTATTTTTGTATTCTGCTACTTTAGTGAATTTATTTGTAAGTTCTTGTAGATTTTTGGTGAAATCTTTAGGGTTCTTTATATACAGTATCATGATATTTACAAATAATGACAGTTTTAGCTGTTCCTTATACATCTTTTTATGAAGTATTTTCTGAAAATCTCTTCATCTATGAATTAGCATTGCACTTTTTCCATCTGTGGATTAACATAGAAGTTAAATCACTGTGTAATATTTTGCATTTGTCTGTCTTTCCACTATAAGACTATGAAGTGAAGTGATAGCAAGAACAAACTTTTTCATTTTTATTTTCTTAGTCCCTGGTACAAAGATGACACCCAGCAAAATTGCTTGATTTGACTTGCGTGTGCTACTTAGTTTCTAAAAATGCTTTTGTAAATGCTCATTGATATTAGAGAGAGGGGCAGGAAAGGAGAAACAAAGGGAGAGAAACATTGATGTGAGAGAGAAACATCATAGGTTGCCTTTCATATGCACTTTGGTGGGGGTCAGGGGAGGGTAGGGAGTGAATCCTCAACCTAGGCATGTGCCCTGATGGGGAATTTAACTGTGCAACCTATTCACACTGGCCAGGGTTATTTTCTTAATCAAAGACTTTCAATTTGAAAGCATTTTTGTCCATTTTACTGATGTGATATATATATATATATATATATTTATATACATGCACATACATATAATATATACATATATATTTATGTACATACACATACCTATTCATACATACCTATCTCTTGAAAGAGTGACACATTTCATCTGAGTCATAGTAGGTCCTTTGATTAAACTTCAAAATAGGGCTTCCCTCACTTTCCAGGCAGAGTGTCTCTTAGAACACTTCTAAGGTCAAGATAGGTTAATATATTCAGATGGGATTGAAATAACAGATGCATTGCTATTTCTAGTTCAGAGCTCTTGCTGTTGGGGAAGCAGGGAGGAAGGAGGCATAATTGTTCAATGCTTTGTCATCTTTGCAGCTTATCAATATCAGCAGCTGACACAGGCAAGTGTTTGCTAATGAATTCTATTGGCCAACATTGACTTTGCCGTTACAACCGTTGCTTCCTTGGTATCTCCCAGATAGACATGTGGCACCAAACTCCACGTGCAGCTGGTACCTTGGATTTGAATGTACTGTGAGTTCTCTGGCATTGTTAGAGCAATTCCTTGTTGTCACTATGTCACATACTTTTGACATCAATAGTACTTACACTTTGTCTTTGTTTCTTGCTTTATATCACAGTAATGATGTTTTAGTTGATGGGATGTTTTATAGTGGCAGGAGATAACGGATGTTAAGTTAGCAATGGACTGATGTATGCTCAATTTTCAAATTGCTCAAGGAAAAGTTGATTTTTAGTATAACTTTGTATAATGAGAAACAATTTGATGATTCTGCAGTGAGAATCATGAATTTATAGAACTGCTTTTCATTTAAGATGAAACTGTTTTTAAGACAAAACCTAAGGATATATAGTATATGTATATATTTTAATTTTTAGAAATTTTAAGTAGGAGGAACTTGGAAATGTAAAAATGTATTATGATTTGGATGATTTGTTCTTGAAATGCATTTCAAAATGCAATTTTAACTTCTTAAAATATTCTTAATTATGCATTAGGATTACAAAATACAGAAGCCACGATTCTCACACTTCCCCCTTTCTCTTTCCTTGAACTTCTCTTTCTCCTCTCTCTTTCTTACCTCTCTCTCTCCCCAACCCTTCCTTTTCTCTTTCCTAACTTGGCATCCAAATATTTCTTCACTTGTCAGGTTTTATTTAAAGTTTTATTACCTGTTCCCACCCCTCAGTGCAGTCATTTGAATCTAAAAGTTACCCACAGTAATGACTGGAGACAAGATTGCTATTTATGGTGCTGTACATAATTGCATTTACTTTTGGGTGTGTCAAGTCTATGATGATGGACTAATAAATGGGTACTGAATGTTCCTGCAGTTTTTATTTGTGAGGCATTGCTCATGCAATCCGGGTCACATTACCTAGATGTACGTGAAATAAAACAGGGAAAGGAGAATTTATCTAATCCACCATGAAGGCATTCCACAGTGACTTGATTGTTTTTCTTTACCACCTAGCAGGTGGGTATTTGTACATATGCAATAGCTGGGAATTTTTTTTTAAAGATTTGGGCCAGTAAGAGAGAAAAGCACTCTTTGCCTTGAAATGCAGCCATTATTTTCTTCCAGAATTCTTCAAATTGGGAAAATGAGTGCATTTTTTTATTGCCTTTTCAGCCATCCCCATTTATAATGTGTTCTGGTTTTTATAAAGGCCTTTTTATCTCATAGCCAAAGGAGCAGTTGAATAGTGTATTTTTTATTCCAGAAATTGAGCAATTGTAAATTTCTATAATTTTTTTCTGCTTCATTTATTTTCTATCTAAAAGTTATATATGTTAAGACTTGAAGTTTTAAAAATGTTGGGAGTTACTCTAAAAAGGTGTTCAGATTCTATGACAAATACCCACTTCTTGGAGGACCCAATAGCATGAATAATTCTGATTTCTGATCCACTACACTTATCCTGTAGGTGGCTTTTCACTAGCAATTGCATTCATGGGAGAATTTTCATTTTTAGTAAACCATAGTTCTAAATGGGTGTTCCTTACATTGATAACTAAGGGGCATGGCCAGGTTAACTTGGGAGTAACATCTCCACCCTGCTCCTCTGTCTCTCTCTCTCTCTCTCTCTCTCTCTCTCTCTCTCTCTTTAAAGATTTTATTTATTATTTTTAGAGAGAGGTGTTGGGAGAGAGACATAAATGTATGGTAGCCTTTTGCCTGCATCCAGCTATGGATCTGGCTGGAGACCTAGCTCGAAACCTGATTATGTGCCCTGGCTGGGGAATCGAACCAATGACCTTTGGGTTCTCAGGTTGGTGCCTTATTCACTGTGCCACCAGCCAGGGCTCCACCCTTCTCCTCTCTCTTGATTCCAATCTCAAAGTTTCTAACCAGCTAATATTCCAAGTGGCATCTCTGAGAGGCCAATCTCTGAGAAGCCTTTTAGGGTAATGGTTGAGATTGTGGTACCATGGAGTTGAAAAGACCTGGATTTGAGTTCAAGATCTCTCATTTGCTTGATGTATAACCTGTGAGGAATTATTTAACTTTTTTTTTTTTTTTAATTAAGATGTTAGTTTTAGAGAAATATAGCTTCTGATTTCATGCTTACTATGATATGATTATTATCACCATCTCTGATCACGTAAAATTCTATGAGGGGTATTTGAAGGTCGCAGGTTTCACATTTGAAGCTAACAGTACTGGTCAACAAAAGGAGTTAATGATTAAAGAAAGCCCAGCAGGGTGAGTCTTAGCACCTTTACAAAGACAGCTGTGTAGTATCCTGTGAGAAGCCTTTACCTTGCCAAATGCAGATCTATTCCTTTGAAGAGGTCATTGTGTATAATCTCTTACAGTTGTCCTCACATAAAGCTTCTATTCATGTCCTTTTCTTATTCATGTCTCTATAATTCAAGCCTCATCTCAAGGCATCTCTTGTTTTCCCCCTTGGCAGTCTCATAGCTTATTAAACATCATTTTCATTCATGTTGGTGACTTCTAAGTCTACATTTACTATTCTTACTTCTGAATTTTAGTTGCACACTTCCAGCTGCCACCTCAACATTATTATTTCTATACTAAAGTGATTTTTTTTTGCTAGTGGCATTAGTGTGTTTCAAATCTATTTTTTAATTTTTTTAGAAACAAATAGAGTACATTTCTAAATATAATCTCTTTTTTATTTATATATACGTATTTCATGTCCTTAATGACCATTCTCAATGATTCAAAGAGTAGGAACCTATATCACACATATTCCCTGAAAAATTTACTAAAAATATAATCCAAGTAATCAAAGAATTAAAATCAAAAATGTCTGTCAAATTTCTAATATGAATTGAGTGATATAAGCATTTTAAAATGTAAATATATCTAATTATTAAATTAACTGTGATTATGAAACCTAATATTATAATTTGAATGCAAAAGATATGTGATACTAAAAAATCACTGTAATAAATTGGGACAAAGCAGTACCAGAATATACAGAACTGAGTTTTTGTGAGGAATGCATAGTTAAGTTGGAAAAAATAAAAGGTGCAAGACTTTTCTCATTTATTTAATTAAAAAATTTTTTTTAAAGATTGTATTTATTATTTTTAGAGAGAAGGGGAGGGAAGGAGGCAGATAAGGAAAGAAACATCAATGTATGATTGCCTTTCACCTGCATCCAGCTATGGATCTGGCTGGAGACCTGGCTTGCACCTGATTATGTGCCCTGATCAGTGACCTATGGGTTCACAGGTTGGCACCTTTCCACTGAGCCACCAGCCAGGGCTTCATTTTTTTTTTTTTTTTTTTAATGTTAGAATTGGTCTCTAGATACAATTTCACTTCCAATGTTGTAGATTAAAATATATTTGCTTAAGCATGTCAATATAAAGTGTACATTTACCCAGTAATAGAAGTTAAAGCTGACAATAACATACCTTCCAAGTTATCAGAAAGAATAAGAGAAAGGGGAAAAAATATATGAACTGCAAAACAGGAAACAAAAAACAAATGAGAAAGTAGTAAAAAATATGATGATACATTTCTGTATTTTCTCCTGGACACTGCAGAAGCAACTTGAACTTGTATGGCTCAGATTCCTGTGTCCTAAATCCTAGATAAACTAACCTACTGGCTGTTTTCTATGTGCACACCTTTGTGTTTTGTTTTGTTTTTCCCCTTACCCCTTCTCAGACTTACCACTTTTGCATGCTTGTTCATTCATTTTCTATCTACACTTACTCCTTGGTAGGTGGTGATATAATTCAATCTCAAGGCTTTAAATGCTCTATATATCTTGATAACACCCATATTTATATTTTCAGACAAAACCTCACACTCAAACTCCAGACTCATGCACCTAACTTCATACTCAACATTTTCACATGGATATCTAAAACCCATATATATGCAACCTAACATGTTCAAAATGCAATCCCTGTTCTTTCTCAGTGACATTATTTACAGTTTTTCCCTTTTCAGTCAAATGTTGATCTTCCTAGGTGCTCAGTTCCAGAACTATGGAACTATCATTAAGTCTTGTCATCTCTCAACAACCCACAGCCAGTCCATTAGCATCATTGTGACTCTCCCCTCAAAACACATTCAATCTCCCCAGTTCTTCCTTCACTGTGCTGGTCCCAAACTAATCTTTTCCTGCCTGGATTTAGGGCAAAATTAATCCTTTCTCTTCACTCTCTCCTGGATTCCACCTGTTTGGAAAGTTTGATGCCTCCAAGACCTCTCAGAAGTTTCTCTCCTTCCCTTGGATTTTCTTTGGAAACAACAAACTATTCTACCTCAATTTCAAAGCCACCTGACTTAAACTAAATGTGTGAAGTTTGGAAAAACACATTAGCATAAAAATATGCACAGTGCATCTTTGGAACAATAGCTAAAATGAAGATAACACCACAGCCCTTCCTGAAGTCTCCCAAAGGGACCTGCTCTGCTCAAGAAGTTGAGTTCAATAAAGAGTAAGCTCAGCCCATCCAAATGTCCTCCCTTTGAACACATTCTGCAAATAAAGTTTCAGGCCCTACAGAAAGTCTGCTTGCTGACTAACAGGTCCTCTGGCAAAGAGCAAGAATCTCACACTGTAGGAGAATCTAAAAACCAGGTATTTTCTTCATAAGCATCTGCCGTTATCTTGTGGTTTTAAAACTCTTCTTAATCAGTTCAGTAAATGGGAACATCACCCAGGCAAATCGGCTTTGTTATATCCAGGTGAAGTAACGTTTTCCCAATAAACACATCCACGTGGGTTGAGAGCTGGGATCCTCTTCCTTCTCACCGCCCACACACATACTTCTGAAACTGGGCGCCAGGTGGTAAAGAAGCAGGTCACTGAGGAGGAGCCGCCCAGAGCTTTCAAGGCTCTCCTTACTTGTCTGATTCCTTTGCCTCTTTCACTGCCTTCATTCCCATTTGCCTGATTTTTTTCTTCCTGATTTCCCTTTTTCTTCAAGTACCCCTTCCTTTACTTAAAATGTGTTTCCTCTATGAAACCAACTACCTCAATGAATTCATTCAGTTCATTCTTATTAATAAACAATTTAAACCTTCAAAGCTACTTGCTATAGCCTTGAAACTTGCACCAGCTCAGCAGTTGATGTACTAAGGCAGTTTGTTTTTCTTTTATTAGATTTTATTTATTATTTTCAGAAAAAGTAGAAGGGAGAAAGGCAGAGAGGGAGAGAGACATCAATGTATGGTTGCCTTTCACCTGTGTCCAGCTACGGACCTGGCTGGAGACCTGGTAATGTGCTCTGGCTGGGAATCGAACCAGCGACCTTTGGGTTTGCAGGCCGGCACCTTTCCACTGAGCTACCAGCCAGGCCCAAGGCAGACGTTGTATCACCTCCTCTGTCTCCACCCTCACAATTGCACACATGCTGCAGCCACAGTATATTGCTTTAGCTTTGATACTATATTGGTATGAACCTTCCAAATCCAATCTCTACTGCTATCTTCTCAGCCATGTTCATTCATTCATTGTGAAATAAATACTGATCTGAGCACTGACTATGTACCAGGCATTATTCTAGGTCCTGGAAATAAAATAATGCACTAAACACATAAAAACCCCTGCCCTCATGGAGCCTCTATTCTAGAGGAGGAGACAGACAATAAATAAATAAATAAATAAAAGTTATGTTTTGGAATTTGAGAGTGCTGAGGAAAAAAAATAAGCATGGAAGATGGATCAGAAGTACAGCAAATGAGGACAGGAATAAAATAGACTTAATAGACTGGACAGGGAAAACTTCCTTAAAGGTTACTTCTAAGAAGTGGCTTGAGGAAAGTGAGGGAATGAACTGTGTGTACATCTACACTCCAGTGGGTGGGGACAGCAAAAGGCAAAACCAAAGATGGGAAACGACCCATCGTGTTTGATCAACAGTAGCAGCTTGCGAGGCTGAGGCTGAGCAATCCTGAGGTTGAGCCTTAGGAGATGAGACAGCAGTGCTGGAAAACGAGACCAGCTTACGAGGGCCCTGCCAGGCTTTTCTTCTGAGTGAGAAGGTAAACTGTTGGCATATTTGGAGCAAAGCAGTACTGTGTCAAAGGTCAGATGCTGAAAGTTCAGGAAGTGTTGAGAATCCAGCCTAAGGGGGAGATCTGAGAAACAGGGTGAAGCATGCAGAGTTGGACTGGCAAGTCTTTTATCCTTCTTTGCTTTCCTTGGGGTTCTGCTGTGGACAAGACAATCTTGACACCAGAGTTGAAAAAGGCCAATGAGCTTGAGTGGCTGTAAAGACTGTGACATTGCTTAACCTTATACATGAAGATAAATGCTACCTATCCCCACCATCTCTCTAGCCCATTCTTTAAATTACAGGAGTGTCGAAGAATGTCTTCTCAAGCACATCTGTATCTTGTATGTTAGGGTAAATTGGCTTTTCAACTTTGGTGGGTTCTGTTTACCAGTCCCTGTCAGGCTCAGCAAACATGTCGCACAAACCAGTTACCATGCTTGAACAGCTTCTATTATTCCCAACGCAGTGCTCTTAAAATGAATAATCACATCTCAGTGGTTGTACCAGGCAATCCTGTAGGACATAAAGAGAAGTTATTAATCTGAATTAATTTTTATTTTCATCATTTCAATTTCCATTTAGGTACATGCTTTACATTATACATTGTGCAGGATTACATATATAAGATAATAAATATCCAGATAGTAGAAACATATGCTCAAATTATTTTATTGTTGGGTGCATACTCCAGAAACCTTGAAGGCCACTGTCCAGTATGCTCTTCAATACCAGTAGCTCAGCTTAAACAATCTTTATGTGCTGGTACCCTGAAACCAGGGCTTCCTTCTTCAGTAAGTGTTTAGTAAACACATAAGTGCTTCCTTCCTATGTACTCAGCATAATAGAGGACACTGAGCCACACTGGAAGAAATTTTCTTTGTCTTTTTAATGGGCATGCTCATTATTACGTTAAGGATGATAACTCAATACATTTTCTTAAGATTTAAAAAAAATTAACATTCTTTTTGACAAATAAAAAAGCCTTGGAGGTCGATGACAAACTGTTTGAACTGTTTCTAGTGGAAGCTAAAGCACAGAAATAAAATATAAAATTTAGTTAAAATTATGGTGGATTTTTAAGAAGAAAAGTGTGCTCCCATAACAAAAGAACATTTAAAAGTACAACATAAACATCCTTCTTTTAAAGAAACCTGATTTTCTCCAATAGTTATACTTGTATTAGTAGTAAATTGACTCAGGATTTAAAAGGCATATATGAATTTGCAGAGATTCTATACACACTTAGCCATGCTGAGTTATGTAACTCTAGTTATTATAAAGAGAAGTCCTTTCACAAAAATCATATTTCAACAAGGCTAAAATGCCTATTTTCAGGATGTAAATACTATTGGGAATTACCTTTGCTGAGCTTGAATTTTGGACTACTTGGTCTTTTATATCACCTGAAAATTTTTGTATCCCCAGGACATGAGATAATTTTACTCCCAGGAATTGAAGTAATGATTTTTCCTTTAATGAGTGCAGAATTTGATGCAATACACATTTGGTTCTGAGCAATGAGGGTTAGCCAAAGGACCTGGATTTAGGACAACCTTATTTTTGTTTTAAAGATTTTATTTTCAGATAAAGAAGAAGGAAGAGAGAAAGAAGGGAAGAGAAACATCAATGTGTGAAAGATACACTGATTGGTGGCCTTTTGCATGCCTCCCAACTAGGGACCTGGCCCATAATCCAGGCAAGTGCTCCAGCAGGGAATCAAACCTGTGACCCTTATGGTGCACAGGCTGGTGCTCAATCCACTGGGCCACACCAGCTGGGGCAGGATAGCCTTATTTCTAATGGATGGCTCATGCAACATAACGCAAGTTCTGAGGTCATCCTTCAAAGACTGTTCACACTGACCCTCTGAGTCTTTTGGAAATCAGAATTAGAAACACTGTCCCATGACACCAAATATACTTGGGGTTATTTGCTAAGCCCCCAATTAAACACAAATATTATTTATTTTTAAACCTGTACTGAACAAACACTTTTTAAGTATTTAGTTTGAACTGCAGCCAAACTTCCAACATTTTTAAAAACTATAGAACTGTAACAAAAACTAGGCCATCAGTATATTCTCTGAATTAAATTGGATTTGATCCAGTGCATTTGTCTTATTTTTCTGAATTAAACCTCCTTGCAGCAGTAGGGTCTTCATGGTGTCTATATTACCATAACCAATTTCTCATTAATTTTTACTGATAGTACCTCTCCATATCAAAGTTTTGAACAACCTTGTATCTAATTTGCAAGTATCATTCTTAGCAAGATAAATATGAGTTGAATAATCTATTAGTTTTTATTTTCTGATTATTATTTTTCTTGTCCTGTTGCATATTAAAAGTATAAGGAGAATAAGCAATTCTTAAAATTCACCTTCCTGTCATTAGAGAGAATATGGTCCTTGAGAGATTTAAGGTTTCTCCTCAACTCTTCATTGTAGGGTAATAATTCTCCTATCATGTCTTCTCTGGCAGAAAATGCTCAGACACTATATAAAGTACACCAACTATTTTTGAGGATGTGTCAAGATATAAAAGCTGTGCTCAATAATTACACTGAAGATACCTCTTCTTTGTTAGCATCAACTAGATTTACAAATTCCTCAATCCTTCTCAGGAAGATAGTTTCTGTTAGCATGATAGACTTATTCTAAGTTTTTCATTTTAATTTGTTTTTATTTTCACTTTTTAATCCAGAATAACTTTCTTTAGCCATTAAAATATTAATTCTTCTGACTCCAAGGCAGCCATTTTGACCCTCTCAATTGGTGCAAATGGATGGTGTGGGCACCAGCTGTGTGCAGGGTGTTCCATCTAAGTATTGTGTGAGTGTGTGACAGAGAGTCATGCACACACACACACACACACACACACGTCAGTACAACAGATGGTTTTGTCATGCATGACTCTAAAATTCACAAGCAGTTCTGAGGTTCCCAGAGTCATACAGTGATCTGCAATTATATTAAGCATGAATTTGAATTCCATGTATTTGAGGTTAATGTGGCCAAGCAAGTCAGTTGGCTAGAGCAGGGTTTCTCAGGCTCAGCACTATTGACGTTTTGGTAGGTTACGGTCGTAAGAGGCTTGCCTGTGCATTGTCGGATATTTAGAAATGCCCCTAGTCTTTACCCACTAGATGTTGGTGGTACATGCCTCCCCCATTTTGCAACAACCAAAATTTCTCTGGGGGTGCAAAATACTCCCAGGTTGAGGTCCACTTCTGGGTTGATAAATGAGAGTTAGGCCATTGGAATTTTATTCCCTTCATCAAATTACAAAATTGACTTAAATTTTTGTTTTCAAAACATACTTATAAAACATGAAAAACAAAATACTGTAAAATCTATATTTCTTTTAAAGAGAGGTCTGATAATCTGAGGCCTCTTAAAATCTTGTTCAGTGACATTTGAATTAAACACAATCTCTTTTTCTATCAAATATCAATGTATCCAGTGTAGGCAAGTCTTCACTGATGTTACTTGAGAGAGTTATTTACCATTTGAATATAGGAGAAAATGGAGAGTGGAAAGATATTATTCAAGGAACCGGTCAGGAGACTATTTGGATTAGCCTTGTCTAAACGATAGGAGTAAGGGTGTTCTTTCACCATGTTGCAGAGGAAAAATTAATGAGTCCCAGATAAATGGTAATTTTTATTTCTGCCAATAAAATCTAACCATTCCTTCACTGAGGTGGAAACAAGCAGGTGACTTGGCCTTTAGCATCCGGGATCAGCCCCAAGAGCCCAGCCCATGCTCCTGGACAAACTCTCATGATCTTTTTAAACTGGAGGATTCGAGTCATTTTCTCTTTCAACTATGAGGTCTGTCCAGAAAGCATCGAGCCAATGTCAATATAATTAAAACAGTTTCCGCAGCTGATACTTTTGGGACAGAACAGACCTCATACACTCCTACTTGTTGTTCCAGAACTTGTAAACATTCAGTACATTCATATATTCTTATTTACCCTGTCACTTATTGGTACTTAACTAATTTCATGATTTCTACTTTTTAATTCTTCAGTTTTCAGAGTCATTTCTCTCTGTTCAACACAATTGGCACTGAACTGAGCTTGTGTTTCTGCATACTAATCCCTTAAGATGGTTTTCAGAAGGGAAATTGCAGCTAAGTGAAGCACTAATTTTCAACCTGGAGACTTTTTACAACATGACTAGGATCTGGAATTAAATACCCGAGAGAGAGGATTAAAAATAGAATGGGTTTCAGTTTCAGAAAGTGGATTCTTGAAGTGTCTTTCCTATCCTTTTCATTCAATTTATCACACACCCTGGCTCTACCATTTCTGCAAGTGAGGCAGTGTTTCCTGTGGGGCTTCCAGAGGGAAATGCCACCGAAAGGGCTGGATGCATTTGGCTGGGGTTTTCTGCAGACCGGTGAGTTGCCATCTCAATGCAAATTGTAACGTGTTGTCCTAGAACGAGTCTGTACCATACTCTTCAAATGGAAACAACAACTGGACAGTTTTGCCTTTTTTACATACCTTACTATGTGTTTGATTCACTCTAATATGGTCGCATACTTGATAGGCTGTGGAACATCTTATTAGGTCTTGTTTTATTTATACATAGGCAAATAGTACCATAAGACACTCAGGAAGGTTTTTCAGAACTTATTTCTTTGTTCATCGTATTTTTCTAATCTAACTATATTTAATATAGGTATAATTATATTATGTAACAAAAGTACTATTACTATTAATATACTAATGTTATAATGACATAACTAGCATTTATAATAAATAATATAACAGAACAGAATCATAATAGAATAGTTATAGTTTCATGATAATTGCAAGATTTTGAAATGCTGATGGAATTTGTAAGAAATACATATAATTCTACTGACTTTCAATCACTTGACTGTATGGTTTGATTGGTTTTATTGAAAGAAGAACAGGTTTTACAGTTATTAAATTTTAAACTTGCACAAAGGTCTTAGGTCATCTGTTCTAGTGGCTTCAAATTTGTTAACCACAAATTAAGTGCATGTGTGTGTGTGTGTGTCTTCACATAAATCTTAAACAGAGTCTCTAAAATAGTGCTTATTTGGAAATTTTCTATTAAATTGGATTCTGTTTCATTCTAGTCTTCTCTAATTAATTTTTAAAATACTGAACATAGTCATAAAATGTGGATTAAAAAACACTAATCTAATCCAGGCCAAATAGCTTATTAACAGCCAAAGTGCATATTCTTTTAAAAACACATGGAATTTCAGAGTCAAGTCATTCAGCATTTGGCCCTTGCAACATGATCTGTGGATAATTCAGAAAGCATTTTAAACCTCTCTGATGGCAAAATCAGAAGGCGAGCACCACCCACTGCGTGCACACACAAGCTTGCTGACCTCTGTAATTGGCCCTGTGACACACCACGGCCCCAGAAACCTGGTTCATGTTGTTGGTTTTTGTTTACCTTCATATCTTGGGCATGGTGGTGGGAGAAACAAAATTTCCTGGGTTGACTATTGACAACTTTGAGTCATGGAAAACCCATGTGAATTCCTGAGTTTGGCTGTTGACAACTCTGAGCCCTGGAGAACCCACATGGGCAACACAACAGGAGGAATCTCAGGAACAGATGCCAGAACTTTCTGCTCTTCCTCAGGCCACTGGTGCGTGCTTTGAGCAAGTCATCTCACCTTTTTGGACCTTAGATTAGATATTCTCTTTTGCAACATAGCGGTAATAATATCGCACCATCCTTCCTCCCAGGCTTTTAGTGCAGATCAAATGAGAGACAAGAATTAAAGCTTTTGAAAGACTAAAATGATACATATATAAAAATATTTAAAAACATTCTCCCACTTGTCAAACATCAGGTATAATTTTTCCTTTATTTTTAAAAAGTAGAAAGGCATGAAAATGACTATATAAAGATTGTTCTTGCATTTCACCTGAAGAAATAACATTCATAAAACCAAAGTTTGGAATTTCTGTTTATATTTTTCATACATATTACAATAAAGCAAACCATTAAAATGTTTATATGTGTATCTCCTAAAATCTTGAGTAAGAGCCAGGGGTACATGTACTGCACTCTGGGACATGATGGTGAAGAGCAGGTGGCTATTTGGTGATGGTTAGACCTAGGATCTGGCCCTGCCCTCCCTGTGTGACTGAGGACATTTTAGTCAACTGCTGCCAGGCTAGGTCACCTCACTGGTGAAATGAGGATGCCCCTGCCAACCTCACAGGGTTGTAAAAGTATTGATGAGATGCTGATAAACTAGCACTAGCAGGCTACACCTAGTCCACCCCTGATTTTGTATCTAAAGTTGAATGAGAACACCAGCAAGCCCATTTATCTGTGTATTTTCTATGACTGCTTCTTCCCTACAGTGAGTGTTGAGTAGTTGTGACAAAGACAATGTGACCCAAAGAGTCTAAAATATTTATTATCTGGTCCTTTAGAAAAATGTTTACCAGTTCCTGAGAATTGCCTGATGACAATACAAAGCACTTACCATTTCTGGCACATGGTACATACCTGCAGAAGAATAGCTACTTTTATTATATAGTGGAAATGAAGATTAAGATGACATGAATTGATGCTAACAATTATAACAGATGATGATGATGTTAGTAGTGATAATGATGATGATGACAATAATCATTTCTTTGGCTGCCAGCTTCAAATTCTATTACTCTATTATAAAAGCCTATCCTTATATTGCTCAAATATCTAACACTTAAAACTTTCATTTCCCTAGTATTAATATTATTTTTCCAGAAAGGATCTGAAACTTGCTAGATGATTAAAACAAGAAGCTCTAGACATGTTAGGCTTTATCACCAGAAGTGGGGAGGTATTATTTGAAGGGAAATCCAGACCATTTCTGTAAAAAGTGACCACTCATCTCTTCATACTTATTTTTTCATGATGGACTTTTGTTTTCTTCCTAAAATAATATTCTCAGGGTGTACCAGAGCACTTCACCTGTGTGGGGCTTTGAGATGAATCCTGGTCATTTCCTTGGATGGCATGGATTTCCTGGGGAAAATGTGTTAATCTTGTCCGGACCACTTTAAAAAAAAAGATTTACAAAGCTAAGAGGAGAAAAAATAATTTTTATTCATAATTTTTCAGCTGTAGTATAAGTTTCCTATAAAGCAAATAGTCTTGCCGTATCTCTGTCCAAAAAAATGAATCCTATTTTTAACATGCATAGACCCCAAGTATGTCACAAAGTAAATGAGACTCACTCAAAACCTTAGCATCTGTTTTCTCTCAGTTATAAATTCACAAATAGGATCTTTTTCTCCCTTTAAAGCGGTTTCCTTGGCAACTAAAGCACTCTTACAAGATCAGAGCAGGTTGTCACTTCTGAAGTTTGACTTTCTGACGAGGCCTCCTATCTCAGGGGAATGAAGAAAACACTCAAGCACAAACGTTCAAGTAGGGAATTATAAATGGAAGCTACATTTAGGTGACTTTTCTGTAGATTGTGTGTCAGTCTCCAACATCACTACCCTCCCCCCAAAACCAGCAGAGATTACCATCTATTGAAGTAGCTATCTTTGTAACGGAGAACAGATGGGAGTGATTCTTAAAGTGGCTAAATTATCCTAAAGGTTTATTCTGGGAAGCAGCGGGTAGGGGAAGGTACAGGAAGACTTGGAGCCGGCAGCCACACCAAGTGAACTCACCTTGTGATTGTTCAATCTCCTTTTCTTGAGGCTGAAATAGTCACAATGCAGACACACCAGGAGCGCACAGACTTGTTCCCTCTAATCATAGAGGACCAAGAAGAGGGAAGAATAGATCTCAGCTAGTCCTAAAACTGGTCTGTTTTTGTTCCTTAGCCCTGGTGCTTCTTCCTCCTATTGCTGTCCTATTTATCAATGACCAGGGTCAGAACCTCATTCAATTCTGGGGTTCCTTCCTTTCCTCAATTCTATTTCAGTGCTTACTGTACCTAGAGAACAATTGGGAGTGGATAGAATGATTGTAGTAGGAAAATATGAAAAAGTAGATGAGAAAGTAGGCTGCTTTCTTAAGTCATGCCCTACTCACCCCTTCACAAAAGAGACGCATTCGTGAGACCTCTAGAAATTTTTGAGGGTTGGTAGAGACCTCAAGTGAGCTTACAGTGAAAGAGAATTGGAGCCTATGAGAGAAGATCAGAAACAACAGCTCTGGATGATTAATCTAACTGTTCTCGAAGTGAATTTGCATTCATGATCTCAAGATGAAGGGCACGTTTTCACCCTTGAATACTTTCCCCGAGAGCACAGTGCTTCTCATAGGAATTAAGTCAGACAGGCAGCTCTCTCCCATTAACTCGTACTTCAATGGAATGTGTCTGGAGGCCTGGCAATACCTAGCATGGTGGTACATGCTGCTTGGAATTAAGTAAGAAAGGCAAGTTCTGCAAAACAAGGGGGGCTTAAATCTTTTACCAAGTCAATACCGGTTCCAGGATGCAGAAGGAAAATATTTTGAAAAAAAGTTTTTCTTCTACAGGAACTTTTAGGGCAGACATAGATTTCACTTTAGGAACTTCATACAGAGTATATTTCTTAGGCTAGGTGTAGACTAAGCTTTAATGATGCATTCTATAAATAGTTACCAAATACCTGTTGTCAGTTTAATATGAAAATTGGTGTTTTGGCAAGAGAAGAGTGAAACCTAGTTGCTGGGTGGTAAATACAGAAATGCGGTACCCAGGATCCTCTTTGAGGAGATTTTACTGCTGAATTGTAGGAATTGTGGTTTGCAGACAGCCTCCAAATGTCAGCTCCTTCATGCTCTGCCCCATCTGAGGTCACACCTTCCCAGGGCAGCCTGCATCAGGGGAAGGCCTCCCCCAGGCTGGATGAGGGGTGCTCTCTCTCCTGTGTTACTTGCTCCTGAGCTCCCTACCCAATTATGTTGACTCTGTTGGGTCTGAATCAGTTTAACTCCTCCATCTGCCTAATCCTCCTCTGCCCCTTTTCTCTCACCAGCATTGATCCCTTGTAAGGAACTGCCCTCCTGAACCTTATCTTGGGATCCTCTTTGGGAGAAACTACTATGCAACACCTGGTTATTAATTATCTTATAAACAATTCAAGAGACAAGCCTATCCTCTAGGGATAATTGGTGATGTAGGACAAAACATAAATGCTACAATTGAGAGGGCGAGAGTTGAGCACTTCACAACTCAGATATAGGCTTCTGGTAGTGCTGAACCTTTTCTGTAGAGCAAACTCAAGATATTAATACTTGAGGTTGAAAATAAAATACAGAAAAGTAGAGCCAAAGCAAGTTAGGAGACTGAAGAAACTGGCCTGGCTAAAATGAAGGGTGCAAGTTCGGGCAGAGTTAGAAATTAAAATGTTAATTCACTTAAGATTAGATCTGGCATAGACAAGAGAAAAACCTCACTATAGATGCTTACTTCTCTCTTACATAAAAAATAGTTCAAAAGTTCATAGTCAGTCTTTACTTTGGTACAGAGCTCCTCCTGCCAATTCATGCATCTTTCTGTCACCTCCAGAGTAAAAATTTTATCATCATTAGGGTGTGATATGGCTGCTAGAGATCTAGCCATCACATCCAAATTCCAGAGAGCAAGGATGGAGGATGTGATAAAGACATGCATTGCACACCATTTTAAGGAGATTAACTGTTAATTACATTTCATTGGCCACAATTTAATGGCATGGCCACACCTACCAGTAAGGGAGGCTACAGAATATATTCTTTTCTTTTTTCAAAATTACATTGACAGTTTTTATTATTTAAAATCACTCTAAAGATATATTTTAGATAAGCATAAGCATAAGAGCAAAGACATACTGCTTTAATTTCTTTAAGTAAATTCTGAAATAAAGTATTTATTTATAAGTACATTTAGAAAGGGATTTCATAGTATGATTTGCCTGAAGTTACTCAGAATATAACCTTTAAACTAGGCAGCAATGTGCACAGTTGAGAAAAATTATAATTATAAGTGGAAGAATATATAATCATATTATATTTCAGATGATAGAATCAAGTGAGACAAAGTAATAAAAAAGCTAAAATCTGGTATCTTGAAAATGATGGTGGCAGTAAAACATTTCTAGAAATTATGGCTGAGTTATTTTATATATGTACATAAAATATCCAAATATTTTTTGACATATTTAGTTGGGCATTAATATAGATAATCATCTAACATATAATGAGCATTTTCTATGCACCAGACAGTATGTCAAATACATTATATCTGTTGTATTATTTAATGGAGCCTATGAAGGAGGTTTTCTAAATGATCTAATACAGAAGAGGAAACGGAGATTTCAATTAGTTTATAAATTGATTAGGTCATGCCACTTGTAATCCGCAGAGCCAAGCCTCAAGCTCATGTTTTCCGAACTCCCTAATCCAACTGCTTTCACTATGGTGCTCCTATTAGAGTCATCCAGTGAAATATCAGAGAGGTGGGGCCGGGGCTCCGGAGAGAGGTGGAAGCTGGTGAGTCACATGAATGTTGAAACCATGAGAGTAGAGGACACTTATCAGGCAGGAGAGAATTCAGGCAAAGGCAGACTCTCCAGACTCTTTCTCAGAGGAAGGGAGACGCAGGGCAGTGACTCAGGAAGAGCCAGAACAGGGAGAGTTCAGAGAAGACATGGAGAAAGGCTTTCTTGAAGATGAAAGGAGCCAACAATGTAATTAATACAGAATTGCAGAAAAAAATCAATGGAATGAACAGTTAAGAGGTCAGTCATTGATTACGTTTGAGAGTGTTGGGCTCTGCCCCATATAGCTCAGTTGGCTGGGCATCATCTCACAAAGTGAAAGTCATTGCTTTCATTCCTGGTCAGAGCACATGCCTGGGTGTGGGTCTATCCCCTGGTTGTGGCAGGTACGGGAGCTGATCTATGTTTCTCTCTCACTTCTATGTTTCTCTCCCTCTCTTTCTCCCTTCCTTCCCCTCTTTAATAAGTCTTTTTAAAATTTAAGTGTTGGAAGTGGACTTTGGGAATCTGTGGAAGAAGGAAGAGATAACATATAAACTATGAAAACATATATGGTCATCCTTTTGTTAGTACTAGCTGATAATAATAGTTAATATTTATTGAACACTTATTCTATGCCAAGTACTGTTCCCAGGGCTTTTGTGTACAATTCATTTCCCCTCAACCCTATGTGGTAGCTACTCTCATCCTTATTTTACAGATGAGAAAAACTGAGGCAGAGAGAGGTTAAGTAATGTATTTAAAGTTACACAGCTTCTAAGTGGCAGAGTTGGGATTAAAGCCCAGGTGTTTATCTGCTGAGCTCATGGTTAGTAGTCTAGAAAAGCCAGATTTTTAAAAGTAATAAATTGGTAAAAGTCCATAGGGTTTTCTTTTTAGGTAAAAATCTCATGTACATTTTCATAGGAAATATTAAAGGTACTTAGTGGTTATTCATCATTCTTTCCCTAATACACTCTTTTGAAAATGGGTTCATTTTGTCAGTTTTTAAAGAAAAAACATTTAAAAAAATTTAAGTGAAATTTGAAGTCCTGAAGAAAAATATATTGCATTTTTACTAGTAAGCATATTGAGAGAATTGAAACGATGCGTTATGAACCTTAGTAAATGTCTCCAGAAAGAAAGAGGGCATTCTATCTTTACAGCAAAACATGAAAAAACTATGGGCTGCAACAATGATTTTTTTGTGTGTCTCAAATTCTTCTATGCCTACATAATGCTTCACTGAATGTCATTAAAAACCTCTAGAATTTATTTTTGCATAGTTTGAAGGCTCACCCATCTCCTACACAATCACATGTTGATTTGAAAAAAAAATACATATATATATACACACACATAGCTGGATATAGAGAATGGGCAGCAGAATCTAAGACTTACAGATTGCCGGCCTATACAGCATCCATAACCTTTTCCAGGTAACCAGATTTATTCATCTCAGTACAGACTTTCAAGAGACTGAGAACTGATTCTTAAAAGAAATAGTATACTTAGATTTCTGAGAAAAATAGTGCTGTGGTATTTAAAAACAAAAGACTTGAAGAGCGTTCTTGGTTTAGAATTTGTTGGTAGAGTAGGGAGGTTTGGTAGGAATAGGTTTGCCTTTCCATGTAGACTTATCAATTAACAAAATATCAGTGGGAATGGAATTTCATTATATACAGAGATATAAACTATAAATGCAAAAAATATTAAATACTATTTTGAAGAAAATGTACTTGGGAAAAAATTCAATAACAATATTTTTAAAGAAATTTAAAAATGATGATTATGTAAGTGGCACTTATTGGTTGTAAATCTATACTTAATTCTAGATCGCTAGTTAATTTAGATAACTCAATATTATCCCATGTAGCTTCAACTGCAACTGATCATGTTTGAGAGCTTATCATACGGTAGGCATAATGTTGGGAATGTCCCTGTTTAATTTTTTTTAATATCACAAAATCCCTATGAGTTAGATAATTTAGTTTTTTTATGGAAATGAGGGATCCATGTCTTATAAATTTTTTAATAGACTATTTTAATCTGTGAGCAAACTTGATAAATAGTATTTTTCAAGTAAGATGTTTGCTATTTTAGTTTCCCTTTCATGATTTACAAAATATTAAAGAATCTATTTTATTAACTTGAAATTTTTCATTCTTATAACCTGCATATCACTTCATTACACACTGTAAGAAGAAAATAAATAACAATGTTTTCCTCAAATTGTCTATATTGCTTAGTATTGTACCTTTGAAACAGTAGCCATTTATGACTTGGGAAGCTTTCTAGCATCTAACATGATTCAGTCACGAATGTGACCATGGAAAATTGTTATAGTTGCAGCTACTGACTTACCACTAAGGTGAGTGGTGGGAGAAAAGCTTCGTGTTTCGTCTCCTATTTCTGTACTCTTAACCCATAGCATCCTTGTTTCTTAACCCTTATGTTCTCTAGGGGAGGCATGTAGAATTAATTCATTGAACAAATGTATATTTAGTATCTACTAAATGTTAAGCACCAGTAATGTGGTGGTGATCAGAAAAAAGAAAGCATCATGGATTTCTATCTTCATGGAAGATGGGTCTCAGGACAACTCCCAGCCTGTGGGAATATATTAGCATGTGGGGTAAAAATTACTAAATGTCAAATCTAAAATTAAAAGGAACAACTATCCCATTGTAAACTGATTCACCTGCAACTCTTTCCCCACTCAATTATATTTTGCAAATGCATGTTCTCCATCCAAGAAAAGCCCTCAGTCTAACTGGAGTGAATGCATTAAGAGAAAGAAAAGAAAGGATTTGCAGGTAAACATGGTAGTATTTTGATATTTATATCAATTATAGATTTCTTTGAACTTTATATAATCTATCCTAAAAAAGAAACTAATATTTATTGCATGTCTACTATGTGTCAAGCTATACGCTAATGATTTCATTTCATTTTTACATTTATTCTGTGAGATTTGGATGTTTATATTATGCCCACTTTATAGATGAAGAAACTAAAGCTCATAGAATTTTGTAACTTACATAAGATTTATGACTTTGATCTGATTCTGGCTCCAAATATGTTTCCATCAATAGAATAAATAAACTTTTGGTATAAAACATAGAATAGAGCTCACACATTACTTTAGATGTTTTTGAAGCTAGATATTATTTAATATAATGAAATATTTATTATAAACACATCTAGTCATTCAACAATTTTTTTCTGGGTCTATGTTGTACTACCTTCATTGAAATTTACACTCATACCAGTGACATTTTTTTGGTGATACATCACTTCCATTTTAAAATTACATTGCAAAATAACCATGCTTTGCTTTTATAGCTAGAACTGCCATAGACATAGTAAGAGAATAACAGTCACGAAAGGTAGAAAAGTCAGTGTGTAACAACATTTTGAGAAAGAATCCTGGAGGCTTGGGGAAATATCCATTGGAACCCAATTCTTCTGGGTAGGAGACACATGAAGAACAAACTCCTTGCTGGCTACAGCATTCATTGTAATGTAGCCTGTACTACCACCTTCCTTATCACTTTTCTGTAAATGAGTATTTCTAAGGTGAAGCTGGCAGAAGCAGTCAGCAAACAAGAGTCAACATTAACAAGGGTTTTAGCCTGGCAGATCTGAGTTCAAATCCAATTGCATCATGTGCTGGTGAAATAAGATGAAATAATCTCCTCATTGTCTAATGGGCATTATACTTCTTGTGCGGGCTTGTTGGGAAATACAAGAGATGATATATAATAAATATCAAGAGAAGCATCTCATATAACTTGTTAAATGGTGTTCATGCATATATAGGACAAAATCTGGTCCTGGGATGAGTGGGTGCAATGTTTGAGGTAGCCAGGGTGACAGGTCACGGCTGTCAAGAGTGAGAGGTGTGACCTAGATAAAGATGCATTTTCCCATTTCAATTCATGCAACCTGGTCCCTCACACACCCTTCCATATACTCCTAAAAAAGTGTGGGTTGCTATTTTTATTTGTGCTCTATCTTCAAAGTTACAAAATCACATGGTGATTAAATCACCCTTATTTCTCTACAGACCCTGACATCATATGTTTCTCTGAATGTCCCATACACCTATCACAAATGCGCACAATCATTCATTTGTTTAATGGACATTTATTGTCTCCCCTCTCCCCACCATATGATAGTCACTATACTTGGTGCTAGGGCTTCAGTAGGAAACAGAATAAAAATTTTCCAATTTGGGAGTCAGATACTAAAGAATTAACTATATTATCATAGAATTTGAGTAGCAGCAAGATTTTATGAGGTACGTTGTGTGCCAGAAATTGTGTCACTTTCATGATCCCCATGAAAATGATTCACCAGGGAATCTCTGGGTTTGTTAGACCTCATGAGGGTGAAGAAGAGTTAACTTGGGAGAAGGTTGCTAAATAACATCCCAAGCAGAGTAAGTATCAGCTAATAAGTAGCAGAGGGTTGGGAACACTGTACCTGTACTCTCTGACCTAATGCCCATGTTCTCTCTGCTATGGTGCAAACATAGCTATTTAGTTCTGCTCTCACGTTGCTCTCTAGTTTATTCTTCCAATCTAAGATAAAACCTGCAAAACCTGGCTTTCTGCCATCTGCCTTCAGTTATTCTGTGAAGTCACATATTTCTACAGAGTAGAAGTAAAAATAAATGATGAATTAAAATATAAACTAGAGTAAGCAGTCAATATTTATTTGATATGCATGTCTTTGCCTTTATACTTGGCCTATTCTTTATGTTCCCCACGTATGAGGGAGTTAATGTAAAATGCAATGGCTTCTGAAGGTCAAGATCTGACTCGAATTACGAAATGTTGGTCATTGATCTTTTTGATGACAATATAGTCTGTGTGTAGGAGGTTTATGACTAGTCCTGGTGGGCAGAGCCTGCATGTACAGACTCAAAACTTAAAAATAGTCAATTAAGCCCTTTTATGTTTGAGCCATTTCAATAACACATTTTGAATACAGTTTTACCATTGTTAAAACTGAGTATTGCAGCTGCAATACTTATCTGTAGAATGATATACTTTTTGAGAATGTTCTTCATATGTAAATATGTCTGAAACATAAAATAAGATGCTATTGCTTCCCCTTTTATTTCAATTTACATATAATATGCCAATAGTTATATTGGAAATAAATATTACTTTCTCATGTTACTTTATGACATTATGACATAAACTTTAAAGATGCTAGGGTTACTAGTATTCTTTTAACTAAGATAATATACTCCAACCAGAAGAGAGTCTGCAAGCTATAGTCATGGGAGGATAAGTAATGCAGATGAGGTCAAACTTAGGCTGTGGTGGAATTGCATATATTTTTGATGAGAGGCCAGAATTCACTTTAAATATCAAGCATGCAATTCTGAGTCTGTGAATTGGGCTAGTCCTGACTGGGATTTCTGGAATCACGTATTACCCTGGAGAAAGGGATTCAAACTCCTGCTGATTCCCACCCTCAGAGAAGAAACACTACTAGGGTGGAGTAAGTCCAACATTGTCACTGGAAACAGAAACTAAGAGGACAGAGCCTAAGAGTCCCTGGGATTGGCCTGAGGCCCTTTCCCCATGCAGCCAGTGTTCAGCACATCACCTTGCACTCTCTTCTACTTCACTCGCCACCAGTGTAACGTGTAAAGGTGTCTCCCTTGTTGAGATTAGAGTCCAAGTTTTCTTTATCCTGATGTCTCTCAGAGCTTAGAATAGTGCCTGGCACTCAGGAGGTGTTTATTAAGATAAATAAATGGAATTTCTAGTACCTTCGTTTATCAAGCACAAGGCAGAAAGAACAACAAATGGATACCTGGACCTATTTAATCACATGTTTCTTGGCAAACTTTTGTGGACTATTTTTTTTCTCAAATTTGTTTCCCCTGTCAGGAAGAGAGACTATTTGTTCCATATTCTTTATTTAAAAGGCAATATCTTAAGAGACTTTTGGCTGGAAGATATAGCAGTAATGTCTGTTCAATAATAAGGGAGAAGGATGCCCTCTTTCAGCCATCTAGAACTCAAAATTTTAAAGAGAATTTTAAATTATATATGTTGCAAATGTTGACAAACTATTTTCATGTGGAAAAAGATTATTCCAAAGAGCAGTTTGTTCTCCTTAGTTGAAGAAATATCGTCATTAACAATTCATGTTTATAAAATGCTTCAGGGCTTGGGCAGACCCTCTGTGACCTTCTAATCCATTGGAAACATGGTTGTAGTTGGAGGATAGATGCCACCTTCCCCATCCTATGTAAATGACTAACAAACTAACATGTTCTTCATCATCTAAGAATGGAGCCTGCTTCCCCTCCCCCCTTTTTTTTTTAAATCAGGTGCCATCATTTTCTATCCAAATAAGGATGGTTTCTATAGAGATTATCCTAAATTTATGTTTTTTGAAGTTATATGTAGTTATAAACCAGATGGCAAATGCATGCTGTTATAATGCATGACTATTTATGTTTTTAAGGTAAAAATGATGGCTTCTTTCAATATAATAGCCTATAACACCAATAATGATTAATTAATAAAGCTAATGAAATAAGGGGAAAATGCACAAAATACAGCATAGGGCAAAAGCAGGTTTACAGTTGTGAAAATGCAAAACAGTATTTTTGTATTATTATTTTTATTAATTATTATATTATTCTTTGTACAAACAACTGTAAGCCTACTTTTGCCCCACCCTGTAATTGATTAGTTTATTTGTTTTTCATGATTTAAATGACTCAAGGAAGGATTTAAGTAGAGAAAAATACAGGGGCTAAAGTATTTCCTTTTCCAAATTTGATTGTGTCACCATGGGTAATTATTGCTTTTTTTTGGGGGGGGAGGTAATAAGAGAAAAAAGAAGGTCAGAGGGAGGACAGAATAGGCTGTAGGAGGGCTTCATAGTTGTTTGCACCCACTTAGAATGAATTGATTGAATCATTGATGAAGGACTAGACTGTTACTTCCCACAGGGGAGCTATTCACTGGAACTTTGAGATGAATGGTCTCTAGAGTTTGTTAATGCTACTCTTTGATGTTTGTATTTATACATCGATATACTAGTAATTAGATATATAATAGATAATAATATGTATAACAGATTGGAATACTCCTATTCTCAATGGAATAAATTAAAACATCTTAGTACAAGATTTTTGATCATCAAGAATTGACTTGCTTTTCTAGTCTGATTTTCCTTTATTCTCATTTACATTATTTAGCAAACTAAATAGCAATAGCACTAACAGTGTAAACATATATTAAGTATTTGTTAGCACAGAGTTAAGGTTTTACATGCTGAATTTAACTGTTATCCTCATAAGAAACCTGTGGAAGAAATACTGTTCTTATCCACACTTCACAGGTGAGAGGACAGGCACTTCAGGTTTGGTAACTTTTCCTAGATCCCACAGCCAGCACACAAATGACGCCAGGGTCCTGTCCACCTGCTGCTTCCTGCAGTTCTGATAGGTGCCTTCACTCAAGCTTTCTTCTCTGCATGAAATAAGTGCTAGTCTTTCCCACCTGTCTTCATAGTTCATCTTTCTAAGTGTGGTCCCAATTCTCCTTTCTCCCAGGTGGCTGTGGTCACCCCATGCTGGAAAAATTCCCCTAAGCCTTTACCACTTGAAGCGTCACAGACCAGGAGCAGGGCATCAGGTGGAAGTGCAGAATCCGGGTCCCTACTCCAGACATCCCCAATCAGAAGCTCCATTTTAATATGCTCTTTAGACAGTTCATGTGTAAAGTTTGAGAGCTGCAGTGTGGGACTTTGCCTCCTCTCGCTCCCTCACTCCCTCTCCTTTTTTGCTTTATACCTTTGCTATTTGTATACCTGTTTTATATTCTCAATTGGACTATAAGCTCTTTGACGACAGGAGGGTATTCTCATGCAGATGTAACATAGAAAAGACATAATTTGGTCATATAGCACCGTTTATATTTATAATTTTTTGGTCATCTTCTAGGTTAAAAAATACTGGGTTCTTTGGAATATTTTTGCCCTGTGTGCTAACAGAATCACCTTGACAATTGTTTTACTTGTATTGTTTCCACAAATTTAGGCTTTTGATTACATTGAAAATGTTAAGGGGCATAATCCAGGTCCTTCAAATAAAACTTTTATTCGTTCCCATGCCTTTTGGTCTGCAACCAGCCCTTGCAACACAACATCTTTCATTGCCAACGTGCAAATACAGATATTACAGATTTGGAGAAAAATCAATACTTAGAAAATAGAAATACTGAAAGCTGAAGACTCCAATAAGTTTCATGTGTGAGGTTCTAAGACTTGTTTGTCTGCATTCAGGGCACTCTCTGTCTTCTAAAAACCTTGGAATGGAATTTGTTTTGATGAATATTTGATCCCAAGCTTTATTTTATAGCTAGTTGGTTTGATAGCAACACCTCAGTCGCTGCAGATGCTTCTATATCATTGAAATGATCACTGTATGCTTTCCTGTGTTTTTTATTTAGACACACTGTTTGCATATATTTGTCCCTCTAAATGTTCTCAGGGAGTGTGACCAGCCAGTCGCTGAGACTGGCAGATGCTCTGGCCCTTCAATCAGCTTCTTGAAGCTGTACAATCTGGCTGCTCTCCTTTTTGCAGAATGTGTAATTGAAATGCATGCGTGAAAAGAGGGCAAACGTGTATCTGTGGGTGGCTTTTTATTTTTCCTTCTGCTGGCTCCATTTCAGCACTTGATATGACTGACCTCTCATGAAGTTCCAAATCTAAACATTGCCTACACAGAAATCTCTTTGGAGTTGAGAAAATTCTTCAGTTCGGGGAGGATTCATCCCACTTTACCCCTTTTTAGAATTCTTTTTTCCTGTGTGAGTGTGTGTGTTGTTTCAGTGCGAGGCTTTCTTCCCACCTCATCATTGGTTTGCTCACTCCCTTATGAGATGAACCAAAGCTTCTAGAATAGGGGCTCCTGAGTGGCTGTGGAAGCTATTACCTCCAAATGAGCTCGTGCATCTTAACAGGGAGCGTTCAGATCACACCCCAGGTAAAAGGGAGTCTTTCCTTAATGCTTTCAAGAACTTTTAAAAGCTGTGCACTGTGGTGTTTGCTGCAAGAGGGCTGCGGGAGAGCTGCCTGGGAGTAGATAAATATGCCTGTGTTTCAAAGTGAAACGTTATCTACAGCAACTGTAAAGGCAGAACTGCGTACTGGGGAAAGAAAGAAAATGCGCAGGACCGCCCCTGGCATAGTGTCAGTGCTAGGACAGCCTGTAATGTCGCCTTTCCACAGGAGGCTAGTGGCCATCTGTGAGTGGGGTTGTCAACATCGGAAGAGAACTCTTAGGAAATTAGAAGAAAGGAAAGCATTGCAGCCCAAAACTGAGCAAAGGAGCTGTTAGTCTTTGTGGCAACAATTGGGGGAAACGATTTCTTAAATTATTTGGCTGCCTGGTGAGAAGGTGACAGTCGTAGAATTTTCAAGGGCTTGAAGCCATATTTAGGAAAAGATTTGAATCCTTTTAGGTCTAATTTCCATTATTAAAATATTTTCCTCAGGGTAGGGAGGAGGCTGTGATTTTAAGCAGCATTGACAACTGAAAGTGTTAATCAGCATTTAATAAATGCAATGGTATTAACATGCATCTGTTCCTGCTTTGTGTGGAAAATGATTTTTCATTGCCATAGCGATTCATTTCTGGGCTCCAATGGAACTTGGCCACAGTATGCGGTAAATAGCAATTATTATTATTTTTTTCTTTCCTAAAGAAAAGATTCAGCAGTCTCCTGGCTAACACTGGAATACATGCATGCACAGAGGGCAAATGTATATACGTTGCTTTTTTTCTTTTCTGCTGGCTTCATTTCAGCAGTTGATATGACCTCTCACAAACCTCCCAATCTAAAAATTGTCTACACATAAATTATCTATTCATCTAAATGCTGCACAGTGTGGCTGGTGTAATTTCAAATCATTTTTCCAATGAACAGTCTGTACAAAAAACCTTGTACATCTTTGGTGAGATAAGAGGATGCTAGGTAAAGCCCTGTACTAACAGGTACTCTCAGCTCAAAAGTGAACACCAAACAAACAATTGCGCTTTTTGTGGTTGCTCTTCTGAGGAGCGTGTGTGGACAGGAACTCATCCCTGATCTTGTTCCCTAACAGTAACCTGGGAAGATGAATGAGTCTGTTAGATTTCTCATTTCTATGCTATTTTTCAATAACATCAACTAAAACTTAAAAATATTACCTGTAACTGGTGAAGAAATTTTATGTCAAATATGGATACTTCTGTAGCAAAATACAACAAATGAAGTGGAAGAAAATAATTTTACTTTTTTCCAGTTGCTTTTATTGTGGATAGGTGGTTATGTTCAAACATTTTTTTTTAAGGCATTGTTATGAAAGCACAGCTTAGTCATTGACGCATCATTCAAATAAGCGGTGATCTATGTGTATTTTACAGGGATTTAAGTAGTGTTGAATTACCCAAATCGTGTAAGGCTTTTGGAGAAGTAAATTTTCATTATACGCTTTAGAAGGCAAAGCCACTTACTTTTTTTTTTTTTTTTTTTTTTTT
>PVIW01004108.1:116393-143413 GCA_004026585.1 Noctilio leporinus | reverse complement strand
GTCAGGAGGAAAGGGGGAGGGGGGAGGGAGGAGGCAGAGGCAAAGAAGGGGAGCAGCTTAGACAAGAACCTAGTATAAAGGAACCATGGACATGGACAACAGGTGGGATTGACTTTGGGGGGAAAGGGTGGGTGGGGAGGGGGACAGAGGGGAGAAAAAAAGGGATGGATGTAATACAACAACAATAAAATTAAAAGAAAAAAAAAAAAGAAAGAAAAGGTGAGATCAAAAGTTAAAAAAAAAAAAGAATACAAAGCTCTTTGTAACATTCATTTGGAAATTTGAGACTTGAAGATACCAGTGTCCTACCAGTTTAAGGGTACATTGTAGAGCTGAACTTTGCGTTACTGTGCGAAAGCTATTTTCATGCTGTCATTTGTAATATGTTTTGTGAGAATCCTTGGGATTAAAGTTTAGGTTACAAAAAAAAAAAAAAACCAAAACTGTTTCAGTTTTCAAAAAGCGGTGGCCAAGTATCAAATCAAGGGCCCCAGAGAACACTTACTGTTGGAATAAGTCCCATCAGTAATTGTGAGGCGTGTCTGTTACTAAATGCAGCCACCCAGGTGGCAGTGCCCCAACGTGCTTTGATAATGACAAAGGAGGAAGGTAACAGTTTGGTCCTGGGAGAGACAGGCAAGCAGTGTATGACATCAACATGGCATCAAGCTCCAACAAAAGCCAAAGGGCTGAGCTAGACTAAGGCCCATCTCAGGTTGCAACGCTGAGGAAATGGGCAGCAGGCAACCTGCTCACTGGCAGAAACTGAGAAGTCGCCCGGGCACCAGGGTCTCACAGGCTCTTCCTCAGCCCCCTGGCATTATGTCTCTCCTGTTCATCCTGAGTCTTAGTCCAACCCCCTCTGAGGTCCTAACTGAACCAGACGTAGGGAGAATCGGGATTTTATCTTATTAAAATAGATATGGCTAATTTGTCTTTTCAAATTCATTTTAAATTAAATTGGATTTCCTCGGAAGGCGGCTAGGTCAGTTCCCCTGCTGCGAATGCAGGACAAAGGTTAATTGCACGCCCCTCCCCGACCCTGCAGCTCTCCTGGGCAGGCTCCCATCACCTGCCTGCCAGAGGTGGGAAGGCTTTGGTTTATTGGGAGATAATGCTGACATTAGAACCACTTGCCATTATGCCAAGCAACATTTTATTTTTTTAAACTAAATCACAAGATATGATAGTAACAAGAATGAAATGCAATGATGTCACCAACTGAGGATGGTTAGTTCCTCTAAAACACAAAATCCAAAGAGTAAGACCTAACCTCCTTGCTTCCCTAAAAGGCCCCAATAGATACAAAAGTACACACCCACCTGGAGTAAACTGTTTTCTAGTTCCAGTGTAAAATTTCATTAACATTTTCGCTTAATTTATCTCATTTAAACCGTCTGTGTTCATGAAAATTTAACCCAGTAATTCCCTGTTATACAAAGCATAACAAAGTATGAATATTTAAATACAATGTAAATAAAATACTTTATCAATTATATTTTTGTATTCTAAATTAGTGACTTCACTTAGCATGCCTGCCTTGCACAGCACCACACTATTTTTCAATTAAAGGTCCAGATGTTTCAAAGGCTCCAGTAGGCAACGGCAGTTATGAGAAATGCTTTATCTGCATTGTAATCATCACCACCACATCAGCTCCAGGCTGCATTAACATACTCATGTTTTATTCCAGCTCCCCTTCTAACAGAGCAGGTAATTACACAGCGCAGCAGAGAAGCATCTAAAAGCTGGACAATTTCCTTATAAGCATCCACCTGAGCAACACATTTTCATACCTGATCTTAAATTTGGGGGTTGAAGGGATCTCTTAACAGGAACCTTGCCTATTCAGAATCATGTTTTAAAACAACAACAACAACAAAAAGTGACTCATGGACATACCAATTTAACTTCAAATATTCAAATGCAAGATGGCCTGCACAGACACACATTTAAGAACACTGAAACCCAAATACAAATTTGTGTAAAAACCACTATCATTTGTTACAATCATTGCTATTTCTTCTCATTTTTAATGCTAGTGTCATCTCTTGAGCATGTCGATTCTATCTTTATTCTTACTATCCAAAAATGACAATACACCTGGGATGAGACTGAGCAAGGATAGCAATTATCCCTGTGCCCATTCAATAAAAAGTAATAAGGGCAGAACAAACTGCAATTCTGACAGCTGCAACAAAAACAGGATTGCATTTATTATTTAGTTAATTAAATGACTCCCTTACCCCAAAATGGAAAAGAATAACCTATGTTATAATAGCTACTGTGATGCTTAGTAAACAGTATAATTCAGTGGGAAAAGATCGTTCTTCATTAAGAGAAAATACAACAAAATGAACTTTCATTTTTTAAATTATAAAACATTTTTCTATTTTGAAATATTCCAAAAGGTGGTACCCTCATGAAGATGCCATCAAAAGATAAATGCCTTTACAAATATTAAAACCTCAGACAGGTCAAATCCTGGCCGGTTACACTGGAGCATCTGAAAGTAGACAGCTTCCGTTCTTTCCTAAAAAAACCTTAGGTGGAACATTTTTAATACATCACCATGTCACTTTTTAATGTGCCCCAATCTATTAACCACATGGCAAACTAACAGGGATTTTTAAAATATGGGTTTTATGGCTTTGTGCTGGTGATTAATTAAATAAATAGCCGCCGTTTCACAAATCATTCCTCTAATTAGTCTAAAACAGACACTTTACATTCACTGGTGTTACTGCCATCTGAAGCTCACAGAAGGGCAGGAGTGGTGCGGCATGGCCGTGTCTCTGCACTTTGGAGTCCATTGTCGCAGGCTTCACGGCTGGCATCCCACCCTGCCACCCAGAGGCAGAGGTGCCATCTTCGCAGGTGCTGCAGTCAGCTGGAATTTGATTCCAGCTGCTCAGAAAAGATGTTCTCCTTAATTATGCTCCCTCACCCTAAAGGAAACAATGCAACAACAAAGGCATAAAGTGCAACCTCCAGCTGCAAACAGAAGAGGTTTCACCAACACAGTTGCTGTGAATAAGAAAGCTGGTTTCAGTTATTCAGGTTAGGACTAAGTAGGGTACTAGGTCAAACAGGCTTTCCTTGGAACTCAAACTGATTGTCATTATCTTGAACTCAGATATTAAGCAATTACTTCCAAATCCTACTATTGCCAATATTCCAAAGTCTGAGGTCACTCTTTTTGAAACTAACAGGAATTCACTCTAACTTGTGTGTTGGTAGCATATTTTTAAAAGGTGGCAATTCCTCTGAAAATAAATTAACCTTGAGATAATTCTTAGTGCCAGAAAAACAAACAAACTGGGAATTAACACAGGAATTCAATTTTCTTCAGAAAATAAGTAAGTGGTTGCTTAATCTTGGTATTTAAACATTAGATATGTTTAGGAAACGAAAAAAAAAAAGAGGGTGACAGAAAAGACGGTGTTGCTGAGGGAGAGAACTGGAGAGAGAATGAAAAGGAGGTAGAGGAAGAAAAGAAGGGGGCAAAGAGCGAAAGGGCAAAGAAGTAGAAAAAGAAGGGGAAAATCCAATAGGGACAGTACACTAAAGTATGCTATACATATTATTCTGTAGTAAAAGCTACCCCTGTTTCTTTTCTGTAAGAACCTAATCATCGGAGTAGGAGATAGGGCGTTGTAGAAAAGACCTGCAGAAGCCAGATATACTAAAGGGTCTTGGGCCCTTAGCTAACTCATATAGTTCCGTTTAGCCTCAGTTTCCTCTTATCCTGGTGGATTTTACTCTTTCTAATTATAGAGACGCTGAGATAAAATGGACAAAGCACCTAGCACATTCTCTGCACAGACAGGTGGTCAAGGAATGGTGGAGATGACAATGGCCATGTAAAGTGCACTGAAGGCAGAGCCTCGGTTACTTATTTCCACTTTACAGTGTCGTTTTTGAAAGTCAAGGTGACTGCAGTCAACACTGCAGGTTCAGTGTCCAAAATGCAAAAAAGGGACAAAAGCACAAAAAGTATTTGAATACAGAACTACCACTTATGCTCACAACATTGAGGATAACTTATATCATTAGCAACTAAGAAGAAACAGTGTAGTTTCTCTTACTTTCACCTCTTCAAGGCACAAAAATAGGGGAGGAATGTCTCTGAGAATGTTCATGCAGTAGAAATCAGAAACAAAACAAATGAGCTTTGGAGTCAACAGACGTGCATTTGAATTTTTTTTAATTTAATTTTATTGTTGTTGTATTACATTCATCCCATTCCCACCCATCCAAAAATGGGGAAAATAATATATACTTTGTAGGGGAGCTGGGAAGAATGAATAAAATAGCATAGTACGAACTCTGGCATATATGAAACACTCAAGTAGTCTGCATTCCACTGGATCCTGTGAAGCTGCTGATACTTGATCATTTGTGACCCACAAAAATTGTAGTTCCATATGACTTCGCCTAATATTACGGTGACTGAGACAGTAAGTAGGATCAATTGGAAAAACAACCAAAAGTTCTCAAAAATGGAACAAACTGCATTTCTATCAAAATAAGAAGACAATCACAATATAAAAGGTGTTATTTATGACTGGCTCATGATTTCAACAACACAGTGGCTAAGATATAATAAATGCTTATTACAGGTCAAATACTACACCATACATTTGACATCCATATTAGCTTATGTAATGCCAAAACAAATTAATCAGATAGATTCACCTATGCTCTCCATTTTACAGATGAAATGGTAGGTTGGAGAAATAAGGAACTTGCCTAAGCTCACATAGCTGGTGAAGCTGGAATGCTAACCTGGAACTATCTGACTATTGAGCCTGAGTATTCAAAGTACTCAAAAGTTTTTGAGTACTCAGTACTCAAAGTTGCCTCCCCATACTACAAAAGCATATATCTTTTCCTGTTAACAAAACTGTATGGGTGGGCAAACGAGAATAGCTATTTCAAAGATATGAGGTCTGTCCTGAAAGTATCAGCTGCACAAACTGTTTTAATTATGTTAACACTAACTTGATCCTTTTGGGACAGACCACGTATATAAATAGTGAATAAGCGCCCAAAAAGAGGTTCAATGTTATTAATCAGTACAGAAATACAAACCAAAACTATACGACATACTGCCTCACACCCATCAGAATGACTCATACCAAAAACAAACAAGCAAACAAAAAACCCAATAAAGAGAAAACAGCCAATGTTGATGTAGATATGGAGAAAATGAAAATTTTGTGTACCGTTGGTAGAAAAGTAAACTGGTATAGCCACCATGGAAAAGAGTACGGAGGGGTTTCTTGAAAAATTAAAAACAGAATTACCAAATGATCCAGCAATTCTTTTTCTGAATATATAGCCAAAGAAAGAAAAACAGGGTCTTAAAGAGGTATTTGTTCACCCATGTTCACAGTAGCGTTATTCACAATAACCGAAACATGGAAGTTCCATTGATGGATGAATGGATAAGCAAAACGTAGTATACAAGGTCTGCCCTGAAAGCTTCAAGCCAATGTCAATATAATTAAAACAGTTCGTGGGGCCAATACTTCCTGGACAGACCTCATATGCATACAATGAAATGTTATTCAGCCTTAAAAATAAAAAAAATGCTGCAATATCTTACAATATGGATGACCCTTGAGAATATTATGCTAAGTGAAATAAGACAAGTCACAAAAGACAAATACTGTATAATTCCACTTATATGAGATATTTAGAGTAGTCAAATTCAGAAAGACAGGAGCAGAATGGTGGCTGTCAGGGGCCGGGCAGAGGGAGAGAATGAGGAGTTATTGTTTATCGATGAAACACTGTTTTACAAGATGAAAAGGGCTATAGACAGATGGTGATAATGGTTATATAATAGTATCAATGTATTTAGTACCACTGAACTTAAAAATGGTTAAGATGGTTTAGAAAAACTGTATAGGGACAAGGGGCAAATAATTTACAGATCATCTTCTGGGCCTTCCAAAGAATGAACATGTCAGGGGCAAGCCGGCACCGCACTGAGTGTTTCACACCAGCACCTGCAGTTACCGGTATGGTGACATACCCTAAAGTGCCACTGCCAACCATGGCACTCTAGGGTACCTCTCCATGTCACAGTGGTCTTTAAAGAAAAAAAATCAGACATACTTTGAAGTTTCCAGAAAAAAACCCTTAAGGTTTTAATCAAATAGCTGCTGTGTTCCCATTATGTTACAGTCAGGTCTTTCTGTTGTGTGACAGCAGCAGCACAGCTTTTTATTTATTTGTTTGTTCATTTATCTATGTATGTTTACTTTTCTCCCTTCCTGAACCCTTTGATGTAAACAGTGAACCAGTCATCACAGAAAGAGAAATTGCACTGACAGTGGATTCTATGAATACTTACTCTAAAAGAAAGAATTCAAGTCAAAGGAAACCCCTAAACGCTATGCTTTTAAAAACCTGATTCTAAAAGCAATCGCACTTGCATTTAAGGCTTCTTGGAGCCACCTCTGTGGCATCAAAACCCACCAAAGATAAAGAAGATGTTTGCGTTAAGTTGGGAAAGTGGAGACATCAGCAATCCTGCCTTCAGACCATTATTTCTGCTCTCCAGACAGCCCTGGATAAAGCTCCTGGAGTGCTGAGTTCTGCACAGCCACTGCCTTTGCTCCGGGTTTCCCTGGGGTTTCCTTTTTGACAATTGCAACAGAGACTCTGAGAGGAGACCAAACGAGCTGCCTTCACCTTCCCGTAAACTGATATTTCCATCGAGAATTAAGACAAACGTTTCAAATAAGCCAATTTCCTTTACTAAAACCAAAGTGACAATAGAAGTACCAAGAGAAATATAAAGACAATGAATAAGACACACTGTTCTTGTCTTTGGGCATGCAAAAATAAAGAGTAAAAGGTTAGATGGAAGTAGGCTCTATTAACTCCCTCTTATTTCTGATGCTCCACCACAGTGTAGCCTAGTGAAAAAGTTACACATGAATTAGACTAAGTCACACCAAGTGAAAGAGGAAAAGGTTCTAAATGCTTTATACTGTTTGAACTGTGCTAATAGTGTATGAGTATATTTCTGTATTCCTTTTGATAAGAAAGTTTTCTATTCAGAAAGGGGCAACTATGTCTCTTTCCTAATAATGTACTTACAGAACTCTGGGCATATCAAATGGTTATTTGCTGAACTGGTGAGAATAAAAATCCCTAACTACCCTTGAGGTCCTGGTAGAAGGGAACAAGCTTTTTTCTCCAAAGTACCCTGGACAGCTCCATTGGGCCACAGGAAGTGAGAGGAGTAGGGATGGACATGTTCCTGAACTAACTGAACACAACACAAAAGAATAAGCCAGAATGGAAAATACCTTAAATCCCTCTTGGAGAGCTAAGGAAAGCCAGAGGACCTCCTTGGCTTTGGTCACCTGCCAATCAACCTTCCTACTTACTACTTTCCTTCTTTTTTTAAATTTTTAAAAAATTTTAATTTTTATAAAATATTTTATTTATTATTTCCAGAAACAGGGGAAGGGAGAGAGGCAGAGAGGGAGAGAGACATCAGTGTATGGTTGCCTTTCACCTGCCTCCAGTTACGGACCTGGGTGGAGATCTGGTTTGCAACCTGTGTTTTCTTTCTTATCTTCTGACCCTGTGAAGTACCAGTGTCCCCCCCACACCCATGCTATGCTATTACATGAATAATGTGAGCTGTTTTATATTTAACCCTCTGTACTGGCACCTTAACACTTCTGGAAAAAGACTAAAACTAAAAGTAACTAACATTTATTCTATGTATCACACACTAGGTTGAGACTTCTACATATACTGTATCTTTTGCTCCCCAAACCTGAGCTCATCCCATTTTACAGATAAACTAAGAAGTTAAAGAAATTATTAAAGGTCACACAGATAGTGAAGAACTCAGATAAAAACCTACATCTGATTGTCTCAAAAGACCTCAATTTTTTTTTTTTTTAAGACTTTATTTATTTTTAGAAAGAGGGGAAGGGAGAGAGGCAGAGAGAGACAGACATCAATGTATGGTTGCGTTTCACCTGCCTCCAGCCACAGACCTGACTGGAGACCTGGTTTGCAACCTTGTTATGTGCCCTAGCTGGGGAATCGAACCTGCGACTTTTGGGTTTGCAGGCCGGCACCTTATCCACTGTGCTACCAGCCAGGGCCAAGACCTCAATTTTTAACTACTACTGTAATACTCTTAAAAGCTTTGGGGGTGGTAGCAGAGGATTATATTTTGAATAAACATTTTTATGAAATCAAGAACCATGATGTATTTATGCAGGAATTGTCCCTTTAGCTTTCTCTTCCTTCTGTATGTTTTTTTCCCATGCCATTTAAGATAACACATTAACAACAACAAAAAAAAGGTCTTATTTTACTAAAAGATTTCTATTTCAGCCATATGGCAGAATATATACCTAACAGAAAACAACAAACTATTTTGATAAAAAATAAAAATTTAATTTACCTGACTCAGCAGGCTGGTGAGTATTTAAGAAATTCACAAAGCCCAAAAGTGAAAGGTGGAACCCA
The DNA here is from genome assembly GCA_004026585.1 of Noctilio leporinus. NCBI lineage: Eukaryota > Metazoa > Chordata > Mammalia > Chiroptera > Noctilionidae > Noctilio > Noctilio leporinus. Next base: position 134,899 of record PVIW01004108.1, on the reverse strand, counting down.
GAAAGGAAAACAAACCACAACTTTTATTTTTTGCTTTAATGACAGTATTTGCCAAATAAGATGGTATTAAGTATATGCTTTCTCAGCCAAATATACAAGACAGCCCATCCATAATCCATAATAAAGCTAGAACCCCAAAAACTTCCATGTGAGATCAAATTAGAAATACCATTCCCTGCCACCTGGCAGCTGACCAAGAAAATTGCCTGCCTGTCCAAAATTCTTTTTCTCCTGAGACTTTATAACCACAAACCAATCTTCATATAAGATTTTTATACAAAATTCACATTAGCTGATGGACCAGAAAGACTCATACCAAGAATTTAAAGTTGTCCTTGTCTGGTAGTATGAGATGGAAGCAAACAAACCCTCTCAGAATGAACCTACATGATTTAATTCCAACAGAAAAAGTTGTAAGAAGTTGTTAGAGCCTCAAATCATAAAATAAGGTAAAACATAAAAGGCATTATATATTTTTAAAAACCCACAATTAACAGAATGATTGGAAACAGAATATAAAATAAATGTTTAAAGAAAAATTTCAATGTATTAAAAATACGGTTAGAGCAAGAAAGGTACTATAGATTATCCAAGATGTGATCTGACCTTGTGATTGAGTTCAGAGAATGTCATGATCGATCCTTAGAAGATACAAGCTAAAGTATTTAGGAGCGAATTGCAATTTTGAAATGGCTAAATAAAACAAATAAAGCAAAAGTGGAAAAATGGTAATTAACCACAGGTGGTAGATATAAGGATATTCACTGAACTGTTTCTAGGAAAATTACAAATTTCATAATAAAAAGTTTTTAAAATACCAAGCAGATTTTCAGAAGATAAAAATGGGACTTCTAGAAATGAAAAGTATGACTAAAATTGCAAATGCAATGTATGAGTTTCACAGCTGAAGAGAATATAGGAACTGGAAGAGTTAAAAAATTACTTTGAATGTAATCCCAAAAGACACAGAGATGTAAAATATAAAAGAAAGATCAAGAGATACTGTGGACAAAGTAACTTATTCTAATTGAAAAAGGGACTACCAACACTTCAGAAACTGTAGGACACTGTTGAAGCAGAAAATGGATCACAGCTACACTCATGAATAGCCTCACAAGACAATAGTGATAGGAAATATTTCCAAAAGCCAGATTTTAGTACAATGCATTTGGTTCATTCTCATTGTGTGGAAGTGTCTGGAATTTAAAATATATAGATACCTGGGCACCTGGACCTCAGGAGAGTTCCCATGACCTGTGCCTAAACTGTGCAAACAACATGATTTATGCTGAACATACCCATGTGCCTTCTCTCTAGGACTCTAATTTTGGTACATGATAAGTAGAGGGTGCCAATGTTTCCAATGTCCGATAGAAATCCTGGGGGAATTAAGCATGTTTTGTGTGATTCCATTGGGAGAGGACTCATTGAAGTATGTACCTGTTTTGTTTTCCCTAGACCTCACCCCAAACGCCTTTTCCCTTTGATTGAGCTTTGCATCCTTTTGCTGTAATAAATCACAAACATGAATACAACCATGTGCTGAGTCCTGTGAGTCTTCCTAGTGATACACTGTCTCAGGGACTCCCAACACAGATTTCCTTTAACTTTAGCCAGTCTTGGCCTTCCTAGTGCTGGAACAAGCGATGCATGCACAGAGCAGTCATGGTGGAAGAGGCTGAGGCTATATATGGGCCAATAACAGGATGTTCTATGCACCAAGGCTGGTATTACTACTGTCCGCTGTCAACTATCCAAGCTGATAGCCACAAAGAGCAATGCTGAGCCCCCAATACAGATCATCCCTTAAGAAGACCAACCAGCCATTTGGTGGTTAAGTTGAATGCACTGGACCCTGCTGACTCTGAAAGTGGTTTTGGCATAGCTCAACCATATTCAAGTATAAGTGTACCTTTCCTGCTGTTAATGCCTTAGCCTGCACCACTATCTTAGAATGACTGCACCAAACTGAGGAGCCCACATCAGAAACAGGAGATGTGACAACAGTATTTAGCCATGGGATCCTCTGGTCATACCACCCAGAAGCTATCAGTGTACTAGAGAAACTGAGTAACTGTTGAAGGTACAGATAAGGTACTAGCTCAGAGATGACACCCTACAAGGCTGTGATGCCATCTCTAGGACGCAATACATACACTACAAGTCAGCGCCCATGACATGGTCCTCAGGAGGAAAACCTCAGGGTTCTAGGAACCGAGCAGCAGCAGCAACCGTGGCCCCATTCACGGCACTCCCACAGACCCACCTGGGGGATTTATGCGTCCCTAGAAGCGGGCTCTGTGGATCCAGACAACCTGTTTCCCAAAGGGAGAGCACTTCCACCGGACACACATCGAAGTTCCACTCGATGCTAAACTACGGTTGCTCTCCCGGCTCACCATGCCAGCGGACACCAAGCAGAAATTCGCTGGCATGAATGACTGATCCTCCTCAGAAGGTCTGGCTGCTGTTACGCACAAAAACAGGAAGAAACATGCCTGGCCAGTAAATCCATTTGGGCTTATTTTATTACTCTTTTCTTCAATTTTGATGGTGAATGAGCAGATGAAGCAGCCACAGCATTTGAAAGATACCCAGGGGCTTGGACCCTCAGGGATAAGGTCTGGTCATTATATCATAAAATCCACCTAGTCGAGCAAAACTGCAGAGATTGAGGGGACAAAAATGGATACTTGAAGAGGCAGAAGGTTATCAATTGTAGCCTCAAGATCAGTTGTGGGCATGGGGACAGCAGTTTATTCTACTAATCTTCCTTGTATAAGTTTCCCGGAAGACAAGAAGCCCACCACAGACATGAAGGAGTGTTCCTGAACTTCCATGAAGCAAGTAAACACAAGCAGCACAAAGGCTCGAATGGCCTGGTTGCTGCTGCACTACCAGGTCCCCTGTCCAACTCCTCCCTTCCCAGTCCCGTTTCCTTCCCGCTCCCCACAGATGTTGGTGTAGCAAGCACTCCGTAATCAATTCCTGCATACTCATCTCCATTTCAGAGTCTGCTTGCCAGGGTAACTTAATCTGTGACAATAACAATTTTATTATCAAATTCTACCAAACATTCAAAAACACAGAGTGTTACTATAACCCACATTATTCAGCAATATTAAAAAAGAATAATTCCTAAATCACTTTGTGAGGCTAGCAAACCTCCATATCAAAACCTGAGAGTATGAGACAGGAAGGAATATCACAGGCCAAGTTTACTTGTGATCAGAGATGCAAAGATCCTACAGAAAATATTAGCAAACCAATCCAGCAATATACAGAAACTAGGACACCTAACGATCAAAGTTAATTTATCTTATCAAAACGCAAGGTCAGTTAAACAGAGAAAATGAATTACTATCATTACCTATATTCAGAAATTAAAGGATAGAAATAATATGGTAGTCTACATAAATATAAAATAGCACCCAGTACATTCAACATTCATTCATGATTTAAAAATACTAATCTTAGCAAAGTAGACAGAAACGTGATCTTTGTTAATTCTGCATAAGTTGTCTACCAAAAAACATCATTCCTTTTAATTTTTTAAAATTTAATCTTTATTGTACCTTTTTCAATATATTTATTCCTCTTACACCCGCTCCCCCAGCAGTCACCATACTGCTGTGCATGTCCATGAGTCCTTTTTCCTTTCTGCTCAATCCCTTCATCTCCTAACTGTCCCCCGCCACTAGCTGTCACCAATGATGTTAATTCTTCCTGTCCATGAACATGGTATGTGCTTCCATTTATTTGCATCTTCTTCAATTTCTTTCTTCAGTGTCTTATAATTTTCTGCGTACAGGTCCATGGTTAGGTTTGTTCCTGGGTATTTTATTCTTGTTGAAGCAACTGTTTTCTTGATTTCCCTTTCTGTAACAAACACTACTCTTAATGGTGACATATGGAAACTATTTTTTTAAATATCAGAAACAGACAAGACTACTTAAAAAAATGTTTTTAAATCCTTAGCTGAGAACATTTTATTGATTTTAGAGAGAAGAAGAGGGGGACAGCAAAAACAGACAGGGAGAGAGAGAGAGAGAGAGAGAGATGTGAGACAGAAGTATCGATCAGTTGCCTCCTATCCATGCCCCAACTGGGGATCGAACCCACAGCCTAGGTGTGTGCCCTCACTGGGGGTTAAACCCACCCCCTTCTGGTGTACAATTAACTGTGTCACCCAGCCAGGGTAGACAAAACTACTTCTTTCTTTTCTTTTCTTTTTTAAAGGTAAATATTTTTTATTGTATTTTTTTCTATTATCATTTATCCCCCTTATACCCTTTTCCACCTCCACCCACCCCCCTCTCCCAGGACTACTTTTCAGCATGGTATTAGAGGTCTTAGCCAGCTCAGCTAGAGGAGTCAACACCGGTGAGTCTCAGGAACTAAATGTTGAGAGAAAAAAGTTACAGATGAATGCTTAAAACACAATTCCATTTATATAAAATTCAAAAATATATTGTTTACGGAAAGAAATACATGGGATAAAGCTATAAGGAGAAAAGAGAAAACTTAAAGATACTTCTGTGAGTAAGAAGAGAGCAAGGAGGACACAGAGGGACTTCAAAAGTCAAGGGAATATTCTGGGGACGGGAAGTGGAAGGATACAGCAAAAAAAAAAAAAAAAAAAGAACTCAGGGCCACAGACAACAGTGTAGTGATTGGAGCGGGAGGGGGAAAAGGATGGGTGGAAGGAGAAGAGAGTATAAGGGGGATAAATGGTAATGAAAAAAACACAATAAAAAAACTATTAAAAAGCCCTGGCTGGTGGCACAGTGGATAGGCACCAGCCTGCGAACCCAAAGGTTGCTGGTTCAATTCCCAGCCAGGGCAACATAACCAGGTTGCAAGCCAGGTCTCCAGCCAGGTCTCCAGCCAGGTCCGTAGCTGGAGGCAGGTGAAAAGCAACCATACATTGATGTCTCTCTCCCTCTCTCCCTTTCCCCCTTTCTAAAAATAATAAATAAAATCTTTAAAAAGAAAAAACTATTTTAAAAGGTAAAAATAATATTCTTCCTTCCAAACTGGATGATGAGTACAGGAATGATTATTGTACAACTATTTATATCTTGTATATATCTTTTTAAATTTAAGACATCTACTTCACAAATGAAGGAACAGCCTCTCATCTTTCCAGCTTATGTGGACAGGAAAAGTATCCAATTATTCCCAAGCAACCAACAATTTCCCTTAAGGACTTACTGAGGGAAGGAGGGAGGGATGCATTAGATGCCAAGAACACTCTTAACAACTTCTCTTCATACTCTTTCTTCCTTTAAGTTAGTCTGATCCCTTATAGTCTACAAGTCAAAAATACTCTCTTAAAGCAGAGAAACTGAATGCTAAACAACTGATTATGGGACTATACTATGAATCAAGGAACAGAAAGTTAGGGGGAAAAAGTTCCTACTAAGTTTAATTGAAGCTCTTGGAAAACAAACTGATTTCAGCTGTTTTTCTTGTCTACAATAAAATGCAAGGCTATTACTAGTAGAGCACAAAGGCATAACAACTTTGTGGTATACTTTTACTTTTTCCAGAAGTAAAGACAAAAGAATATGAAGTGATTTCTGAGGGAGAAAAAACCCATAGTCACTCAAAACACATACCTCGGATGATGTTTTTCAACAATGGCAAAAAAAAAAAAAAAGGACCACCTCATTTAATATAGACTCTTGTTAGCATTATGGGGGCAGTCCATAGAATATATGTTTTCAATTCCCCCTCCTTTTTCACTCATTAAAATTTGTCTTAATATTCTCTACTTGACATAAACACTGGACAGCTACATTTTAGAAATACTGACATCCTGCAATCTAAAGAGAGAGCATCTACTTATGCCAGCTTCTACCTTAATGCCAAGTACTGGGGTGGGGGTAGTGGTGATTATAATAACAGCTACAACACGAGGCAAGTCAAGAGGTATAAAAATGAAAATAAGAGAGGTAAAAAATATCACTACAGTGTCCTACAGATTACTGTATATTAATAATATTCTTGTAGTTATTGGAATCTTCTAAGAACTAATGAAAACTACTATAAACAGAAAATTTGGTAATGTAAAGAAATATAAAATTAATACAGAAATCAGCAGTCTTCTTACACACAATAGTTAGAAATATAACAGAAAATAAGACCTCATTTACGATAGCAACAACCGCAAATATCTAGGAATAAATTTAAAGAGATAAAACGTATGAAATAAAGAAAACTTCCCCTAATAAATGAATTCAAAATCCAGAACAAACCTATAAAGGAAAAACTGATAATAAATTTCACTACATAAAAAAATTTGTGTATAGTCCAAAAGAATCCATAAACAAAGTCGAGAGATGCACATTAAATGGGCTAATCTCCCTAACATAATAAGAACTCATAGGAAGTAAGAGAAAGATCAACAATCCCATACATCTGGGAAGTTCACAAAACTGCCAAGGTTCTTAAACACACAGAAAGTTCAACCTCATTCATAAGAGCAATGCAAATTAAAATTACAGATTCACTTTTCACCTCCGAGACTGGCAAAAACCCAGAACTGATCGTTCTGTGGCGGAGCCTGTGAGGAAACAGGCTCTCATATGCTGCTGGTGGGAGTGTAATTGGCACAATCCCTATGGAGGGCAATTTGGCAACAGTTACAAAAATTACAAATGCATATTCCCTTTGACCCAGCAATGTTGCTTCTTGGAATTTATCCTACATATATAATTGCACACATGTAACACACCATATGTGCAAGGTTATTCACTACTATATTGTTTGTAATAACAAAAGATTAGAAACAACTCAAGTCTCCATCAACAAGCTAAGAAATTTAATATTTCCAAATAATGGAATATTATGTAGCTACATGATGAAATAAGAAATTCTCTGGTCACTAAGGCAGATTTCCAAGTGACAATGTTAAGTACAAAAAAGCAAGCTCTTAAATTGTTAATAACAGTATGTTACATTTCATGTAAAGAGGGAAGAAAACAAAAATATATTCATATCTGCATACGGACTTTGGAAGATATACAACGAACTAGTAAAAAAGGTTTGGGTAGGCACCAGAGGAACGGGGGACAGGAGAGAGAGAGACTTTTTGCTGTATCATACCTTTTTACATTTTTGAACCACAAAAATATTACCTATTTTTAAAAAACATGAAATCAAAACTAATAAGGAAAGAGTAGCAACAGCACCTACCATTTGAGTGCTAGCTTCAAGGTAAGCATGTATTATCTCATTTAATCCTCATAACACACTAAAATGGGTAGTATTAATCCCAGTATAAAGGGGAGAAAACTGAGGTCCAGAGAAATTTTCCAGCTGTAAACCAGTGGTATCACCTATCTGACAAGATGTTGCAAAGATTAAATGAGAAAAAATATATAAAATACTTAGCACAATACCTAATACATAGTAAATGCTTAATCAATACTCTACCATTGCAAGGCAATAAGTATTTTCAAGGTTGTTTTAATAAACTGAACCACATAAATTACAATAAATTCAAACAAGTTTAACAAAAATCTTTTAATCAAAGTGTTTATAAATTTATACTAAAGAGCCTCTTCTAATTAACTGAAATCTGCTTTAAATATACTATATCCTCACAATATAAATCACATTGTCATTAAAATAATCCCATAATTACACATGGACCTTTGAGGCCACTATGTACTTGCCTGAATATACTTGATGGGAAAGGATATCAATTGAAAAGTCAGAGTGTACCATTGTTATTTTTAATAAAATGGGGGGTAGGGGAGTATACATGTGATGGCGACTTAAGACAAGCTCCTAAATGTAAGATGAGATTCCAAAAATACTGACATTTGGAATTATTCATGGACAAAAGGATGCCTCACACCAGGAAACTACACCATTACTGCACATATTACTAGGTGATAAGCAAGATGGTCTTTTGGGAATGTTTCAAAAGAAACACCAACTTTCCCCTTTCCAGAAACAAGCTATACAACCTACAATGACCTTTAATATCTAAATCTGATGAAAAAAATGTGAAGAAACTAAAAATTAAACAGCAGCAGCTGACTTTCCATAAACTTACCAAAGTCATGTTCAAGGTAAATGAGATAAGGTTAAATTTATGGCAGAGGCTTACAAAACATTTTAATTGTAGTTTTAAGTATATGTCTTTATTCTGTCTAAAAGATAAGCTAGGCTTCGATTATCCAATTACATAGTAAAAAATTCACAGGTACATAAGAATAAAATTGGGATCACATTTAAAGTGTAGAATGAAGCAAAATATAAACAACTCTATCATTAAAGCATTAAAAGTTTCAAATTTATTATTAACAAAGGCCTTGCACAACATTTAGTCACTATAATTGTAAGGGGAACTATTCCTTCTATTCCCAGGCTTCCTATCTTTAGCCACAAAATAAAGTTTTTCTGCCCTTTTAGAAACATTGGGAAAGGAGTCCCTTACCTTTGTCCCAGGAAGAGAAGTTGTGAAGCTTGGTCTCACCTATTCCGAAACCTCTCAAAAGTGTCTGCTCAGCAATTACTACTGTGTTCAAACTTTCAGGGCCAGGCATGAGGCCAGCCTTTTCCAAATCATGTCTGAGCGCCCACTTCTCTCTGATCCTATTACTGGCATGGAAGTGATATGAGACAGCAATTCCTAGAAGTCTGTCTCCTTTGCAGATCTAATCTCTCCTTGGGTGAGTCATCCCAATGTCAAGACCTGCGCTATCCAATACAGTATCCACTAGCCACATGTGGATATTTAAATTTAAATTAACTTAAATTTTAAAATCAGTTCCATAGTTACACTAGTCAGATTTCAAATACTCAACAGTCACAAGCAGTTAGTGGCTATCACATTGAACAACACAGATACAAACATTTCCCTTACCACAGAAAGTTCCACTGGGTAGTCCTGATCTAAGCTCAGTGGAGGAGGTTTTAAGGTATTAATTCCATTTTTCTGATTTCTACATCTAACAGTTAAAGTTAAAAAGTCAAATCAGGGAGAGGTGTGTTTAATGTGTATCTCCAAAGCCCTACCAATACCTAACGCAAACAGAACATTTATAATGTGCCAGCCACTATAACTTTTTAATTAGTTAATTTAATTCTTACTATCTTATAAAGGTGTTATATACCTTTTTGATGAAAAGTTATGGCTTAGAGAAATAAAGTGACTTGCCAATGGTCACAGAGCTAGTAAAGTGGTAGAGTTAGGATTCATTTAGGAAAGTAATCAAACAAAACTGTAGGTGTAACTCATACATAACATAGAAGTGGGGCTCATCCCACTGAAGCCTTCTATGAAATTTTCATTATCATAGAATCACAGAAAATTAGAAGAGAAACAGTAACTAATGCGGTATTTCATGACCATCTTTAACCCATGACCCTTGGTAACTAGAAAAATCTCACACTTGCCCAAAGATGATACGCACCTCACCACAGCCATTAAAATTTCTTTTATCTTCTGCATATTCTCAATAGTCAAATTTCATGAGGCTTTACTTTTTGGTATTATATAAAATTATTTTTTAATTTCCTTACATAATATAAGACTATTAAATGAGGTTTTTCAAAAACACATTCATTCCCCCTTCCAACACAGACATACTGAAACATGAACACTGATAACGCTGACCCATCTTCCCAGTTTTCGGAATGAAAACAGTGAGGCCAAAGGTGGGTGGGCTGGGAAAGCCTTGTCTGCAGGGAGCAGACTGCTAGGACCAGAACACTGACATGGTCAGCCAACATACTGGATTGCAACTGACTCGTGAAGGCAATATTCCTTAGGGTCCCCCACTCCCCAATCAAAAAAGAGTTAAGATTTTGTCCTATTTGATGTTAGACCCTTTGGGGTGTGTGGGAACGAAGCTATATGGAGCCAGAGGGGCCTCAGAACAATCCATCTCCCGATTTAGAGCTGAAGGGACAGAAGCTCACTCGTTGTATATAAAACTTAGGCAACCTACCCTTCACCATTTTAGTTTCTATGGCAAAGACAGCCTGTTCACTCATTTAATTTTATCAAGTGACTACTGGGTGCCAGGACCTGTGCTGCTTGCTGGGGCTATAAAGATGAACCAGATGCTGTCCCTGTCCTCACTGAGCTTACATTTGTGGCTGCGAAGGATATAAAAGTATAATTACAATGGAGTGTGTTAAGGACAACTTGTGGGAGTGAACTTCAGGAAATCAACAGAGGCCATAGATGGGCTGAATCTTAAAAGATAAGTAGGAATTCACTGACCAAGGAAGACATTCCAAGCAGGGAAAACAGAACATGCAAAAATCAGGAACCATGGCATCTGACAGAATTATGGAATGCAGGTGATGAGGCAGGGGAAAGGGTATTCCCCGCCCCCCCATTATATTGAGATATAACTGATATATAACATTGTATTTATTTAAGGGGTACAGAATAATGACTTGATGTATGTATATATTGTGAAATGATTACCACAGTAACAGGGGCATGTTGTTACTGTATTTCACTATATATCTGCATTATCAATAAACATCACATACATATGAAGGATGAAACTAACCATTATCTTTCTACTAAGTCATGTAAGACAAAGAATGTGACTCTTCAACAAATAGTGCTGAGAAAACTGGATAGCCACATGTAAAAATTAAAACTGTTCCCTTACCTATAATGCCACATGCAAAAATTAACTCAAAATGGATTGAAGACTAAAATGCAAGGCCTGAAACTGTAAAAAACCCCAGAAGAAACAAATAGAGGGAAAGCTTCATGATGCTGGACTTGGCAGTGATTTCTTAAATATGACACCAAAAACAAAGGCAAATTTTTTTTAATTAAAAAAGGAAAAAATACACAAGTGATAATATATCATGGTTAAAAAACAAACAAACCAATTAAAAAATGGGCAAAGGATATTTTTTCAAAGACATACAAATGGCCAACAAGCAAATGAAAAGAAGCTCAACATCACTAATCATAAGAGAAGTGCAAATTAAAACAACAATCAAGTGTATCACCTCACATCTTTTATAATGACCCAATAAACAAATAAACAAATAAACAATAGAAAATCAGCATTGGTGAGGATGTGGAGAAATTGCAACCTTTGTGAGCTGTTGGTAGAAATGTAAAATGGTATAGCTACTGTGGCAAATTGTATAGAGGTTCCTCAAAAAACTAAAAATAGAATTGTATGATCCAGCAACCCTATTTCTGGGTATATACCACAAAGAACTGAAAACAGAATCTTGAAAAGATATCTGCACACCTACACTCATTACAGCATTATTCACAATAGCCAAGAGGTTGAAAAAAACCTAAGTATTCACCAGCAGATGAATGAATAAAGAAAATATGATACACACATACAATGAAATATTTATTCTGCCTTTAAAAAAAGAAAATCCTGTCATATGCTCCATCATTGATGAATCTTGGGGACATTATGCTAAGTGAAATGCACTAGTCACAAAGAGAAAAATGATTCATTCCATTTTTATGAGGTATCTAAAATAGTCAAATGATTAGAAACGGAAAATAGAATGGTAGTTGCCAGGAGCTGAGGGGGAGGGATAAAGGAGTGCTGTCTAATTGGTAGGGTTTTCGTTCTGTAAGATGAAAAAGTTCTAGACAGCTGTTGCACAACAATGTGCATACAGTTAACACTAATGTGCTGTGCACTTGAAAATGCAGGATATACAGTACTAGCAGACTCAAGCAGGGCCATGGATAATACAAAAGGCATCTTTATAGTACAACAAACATGGCTTCTGCAACACTCTTAACTCAGATTCAAATGACATGAATAGCAAAATCAGTTTGCAGGCTTGAGCTCAGGAAATGAGTCTAGGGGCTGCAGGATGGCGGGGTGCTAAGGCAGGGGGCGCTGGCCCTGGCGTCCAGTAAGGCCTCAGCTCAGACCCCCTACAAAGTAGAAGTGGTGGACTCAATGCCAGGGGTGATGATGTTTCACGCCTGTAAACTCTGGGTCAGTCAAGGGGCCAGGAACTCTGACTCTACAATGACTAAATTGCCTACTGTGCCGTCGTCTGCACCAGGTGCTTTGTAATATACCATCTCTGACCTTCCCCAAACTAGGTGGTGTAATTATTTCGCAGATGCAGCTGCTAAGGCTCAGAGAGGGGAACTCCTTTGGCAGAGGCACGGCAGCAGCCCTGAGGTTTCCTGCAAGTCCAGGAAGTCAAGGCTCTGCTTTACTCCACACAAACAGCCACCACTGAACACAGCCACGGGGAGATGAGTGACACTTTGCTGCACCCAGCCTAGCAGAGCCTTGCAGCGCCCTCTTCTACCTGAGGATCTTCCTGCTGTTTCAGGCAACGCTCCGATCTCCCTGGGCCACCCTTCTCCAGATGGATGCTGCAAATCCCAAATCGTGCCCTAGTTCCCGATTCCCCCAGCTTTCTGGCGACCTTTGTCTGAACAAAGGCTGTTTATAGTTACCAATGTCTATCTTACGGCAACTCATACAAACCTCCCTACTTTTGCTAACTGGTGGCATAATGATTTACTCAGACTTAAGGATATCAATTCCCTGCTCAAAACATGACTCTCAGAAGCAGGTCAAAGCCTTCTTCGCTAAGCCTTATCTTGCCTCTCCCACCCTCACCCTCCATGTTCCAGGCACACTCAACCGACTTTCATTCCCCAGAATTCACCAGAATCTCTCTCCCCTCAGCCTTTTACACCAGTGCCTCCCCTGCCTGGAAGCCCCTTTCCAGACTAACCCTCTCCTATCCATCCTCCAAAGCTCACGTGTGTAAGGTGTCTTCCCTGACACTTTCCCATCCCAAGTCCAGGTCAGGTGCCCTTCTCTAAAGAACTCAGCCGACTGAACTTGCCTTCTCCTAGCATTTATTACTCTGGATAGTGATGGCCTCAATCCCCTAGAAGATTACGTGTTCCATGAGATTAGGGCCTATGTCTATCTCATTAATCATCGCATCTTCAACATTTAGCAAAATTCTTGGCACATGTAGGCACTCCAGAAATATTCAAGAAATGAATGAATGAATGAGTTTTTCTTTCAACTATGGTTAAACCTTACCTTCACCTTCCCTTTCTTCACCACCATCCTCATACATAAACGGCTGATTTTATGACCTAAATGCAAATATCATTCTGTCCTGTCAAGAACACTTTGGTCCCTGACTTTGTCACTGCACATGCCTGCTATTCTGCCCACTTTCTGCCTTCCACAAATGTGATCAGCTATCATCAATGTTCTCCCTCAAGTCCTCAAGAGCAGCCAAGACACAGCCCTGCAGCTTGCTGTAACAGATAGCTCTCCAGTTTGACATGAACCCATTAATCACCACTCTGCTTAGTCACTCAGCTGGGTGCAAGTCCACCTGACCACATTTCCAACCAACATTTCTCTGGCTTGACTGTGCAAGCCCTGGCTGGATGGCTCCGTTGATTGGAGTGCTGTCCTGGACACCTAAAGGCTGTAGGTTCAATTTCCGGTCAGGGCACATACCTTGGTTGCAGGTTTGATCCCTCACCCTACCTGGTTCAGGGGAACTGCTGCTGGCTCCTAGCAAGCAGTACTCCACTTTTTTCAGGCTTACAAGTCCTTCAACTGCTGCTAAGTGAGATCTGTAAATCAAGACTGCTCTATCTCAAAGCTGAAGAGAGAAGATTGTGAAGGCCTGGGTTACTAAAGGAGGCTTCATGAAAGAAGGTAAGTTTTAAGATTTTAATGCAGAGGACCAACAGAACTTGGTAGTGGACAGAGGGCGAGTCAGACTGAAGTGTGAATAAGAGAAAGCAAGGCTAAATGTGAGTAACAAAGACAACAAGCCAAAGGCTTGGCCCAAGTCTAAACTGGGATAAATAAGCACGGCTAAGAAAAAGCAAGTTCATCCTGCTGGGTTGTCTTTTTGAACAGAAAGGTCAATCACAGCAGGGCATCTGTCAGAATTCTCATTTTGAACATCATAACACACACACATACTAGGTCGAGCAGAGCCAGAAAGTAACCCCTACGTAAAAGACAGTTGTCAGAATAGTCTAGTTTCTCCACCACACCTTTCGACAACAAATCCACCATTAGGATTATGTGTGATGAGAAATTTTGTTGCAAAGGACTATTGTGCAACATTTTCCCATTTCTCTTCCAGAAAAATACAGAGGTAATTATGCACTCCTAGCCAATGTAGCAAATCAGTTAAATTAAACCTGTATTTCATCTAACTCATACAGGATATGAATAACATAACCAACTTTTCTAATTTCATACTCTAGTACTCCCAAGTAAATAAAAGGAGAAAAAAGTAAAGTTTTCTCCCTACAAATAGAATCTGTCAGTTCCTAGGATGTGCACTTTTCAGCTTATGCATCCTAAATGCATGTGGAGATATTATATGCACTTTCTATTTAGCAATTTAATTATATCTTTGCATTCAAAGAGAGGCAGTGGTTTGCAGTAATAATCAGGTGAAAGCATTCTAACATTAATATGCTGGAATCCGATGTGTTAATTTGATGCAACTTTGCCTTGACAATATGTGATTAATTTGTTCTCAGGCTAGCCCTGCTCCCAAGCTCTGACAGTTTAAAATGCTGGGTTTCTTTATCCATATTGCTATTTGACACGCCTTAGCCCACTGCTTTTGCTAAGACCACTGTTAATTTGTAATGAACTTGCTTTTCAGGGGGGCTCCTTCATTTTTAATTCTGTCAGTGTCACCTCCTTGTGGAAAATTACAAGTTTCCGTAGGTGTGATTACTGCCAAGTGCTGCTGATAAAAGGTTTGAGAAAACAGGGCTTTATAAAGAAGTCTGTATTTAATCTGCTGAAACAGATTTATTGCCTCCAGACAGAGAAATATAATACAAAGTTCTCTTATTTAAAAGTCATCCTCAAGTTCTCCCTCAGCACCACCTCCTCCTAAACAAAAGCACAGTTGCATTTCCAGGACTCAATAATGAGTCACTCAGGGAAAAGAGGTGAAAGTGTAATAAATTTAGCAATAATGGCAATTGTTGTCATCAAATTAGACTTGCAGGGGAGGCTTATAAAACATACACATACACTTTTCAATAGGTGGAGAAGAGGGAAAAAATCCCACTGAAACAATTATGTTTTCACCTCCTTTCTAACTAGCTTCAAGAGCCCATTTCCTTTGGGCAAACTGAGAACTGGTGAGGTTAGGCATGGTTTAAATTTCTCCTTGGAATATAATTCTAGTAATGCTTGTTGAAGGGTTACAGGGGAGACAGAAAGTTAAAGTCTCAAAACATTATGCTCCATACAACTCATTATTAGAGTAACAGTAGGCATCCTCCATTGTCCTTTCACATTCAAAACAACCACATTCAGTGGGTATTACAATTCCATTTTTTTTTTTCCCCACACAAGGGAACAAACTCAAAGTGCTCATCAGAAGGATTTATGAGCATGGAAAGGACAGTGCTCTGGGGTCAGAAAAAACACCTTTTGACTGTTGGTCATGTGCTTTTTTCCATCACACGCTAAGGGATGGAAAAGTGATCCCCTCCCTAATTAGTCCTTGGATAGAAGCTAACCAATCCAGTGTTGGGATTCTCTTCAGCCCTAATGCTTCCTCTTTTTCCATTAACCAGGGGCACACTGTTCACTTGCAATTCCAGCCCTCTCACCATGAGGTCTGTTTTCACAGGGCCAGGTAGAAATCGTGTCCTGCAAATTCTACCACCAGGTTTATCAGATGTTCCTACATATTTAGACAGAAGCTTGGAACAGCCCCACTTACCTCAAACATCATCAGTGGCCAGGCTCTTCTCTGAAGATCAGATAAATTTCCCAATATGTCCCCTATTATTCTAGTCTATGTTTCTCTGTGTTCCTCAGCTACTGCTAAATTTAAAAAAAAAAAAAAAAATTTCAAGAGAACTACCTTCCACTGCATCTTCAGCAAGATTATTGCTCTACCTTTTGATGAAACATTCCCTCCCTTTGACTTCACCAGGATGTTCATGAAGCAGCCTCCAAGACACAGGCACGTTAACTGTGGAATATCTGCTCTATGAAAAGCAAGCTAGTCACTGAAAACAAACATTCGTTTGCATTACACAATACAAAATGAAAAATTAAGTGATTACAAAGGTAGGTGAAAAAGCAGAATGAAGATTACATATAGACTAAAACTAAATTATGCTAAATGATGTAAGATGATTTAGCGTCAAATACTTAAAAAGATAACATGAAATTTTTATTTTCAAGGTGTCTTCAATTGAGAATTTCCTTCCTGCTTCTTTATTGTGGTTTGAATACCTACTAGTCTGTCTGCAAGTTCCTTCAGAATAAGAATATTCACACTGTAGCCTAGCAAATAGGGACTTGGTACATTTTCACTAAATAAATGAAATAAAGATTGCTAGGGTGCATGTTTATTTCTGCCCACCCAGAGTAGTAGCTCAGTTCTGTCTGGCACATGTAATGACCTCCAAGCACCAGCTGCGGCTGTGAGCGTGGGAACAGCTGCTGCTCCAAGGGGCTGTCCCCTAAAGGACAAACAGCTCCAGGGCAGAGGCTACATTTCCAATTCCCAAGTCTCCTCTACTCATCTGGGTTGGAAGGAACTCTCGGGAACTGCTTCTGAGCAACAGAAAAAGGGATGCCAGCTCTAAGATGAACATGACTCCGAGCCTCTCCAATGACAGGTGTCATGCTTAGAACAAAACAAAAGTTATTTTGAAAGAGATGTACAGATGAGAACAAAATAAAACAATAGAAGAAAAAATCTAACTAAACCAAGCAACACTGAGAGGAAAAAATGTTAATACATATATATCGAAGACACAATAAAGGTAAATTAAATAAAGTGAATAATTCAAAATTCCCCCACACCTAACAATCCTTTAATTGTAGTATCTGCCAGACAACTGAATATTCTCTAAAACACAAGTTGTAAGTCAATCTGGCACTGCCAGAATGGTCATCAGCCCTATGGAGAAAATTCTAAACTAAATGCCGCACTTAAGTCTGACACTTCACTATCCCTAGTCTTTTGCCCTGGACAAAAGCCCATGAGTCTGAGAAGACACACATGATTAGAAATGTCACAAATTAGTATCTAATTAAGTATAACACAAATGACACAAAAGTGCAGAAGGAAAGGCAGATAAAAAGTGGTTTAAGGCCTGCAAACCCAAAGGTCGCTGGTTTGATTCCCAGCCAGGGCACATAACCAGGTTGCAAGCCAGGTCTCCAGCCAGGTCCGTAGCTGGAGGCAGGTGAAAGGCAACCATACATTGATATCTCTCTCCCTCTCTGCCTCTCTTCCTTTCTCTCTCTCTAAAAATAATAAAATCTTAAAAATAAAAAAAGTGGTTTGAGTATCAAAGCGCTAACCAAAGTGAGTTATGCCCTGTGTTCCAAAAATATGAGGCAATGGGCTAAATATAGTCCAGAAGACTGTATGAAAAAATGGCTGCAGCAAACATGTGAAAAAATTATTTGTGTATTGGAAACAAAACTGTCAGGAAATTGGGAAGCAAGGTGACAGAAAATCTGGAACCAGACTGACCCAGGTTCAAATATTACACAATCTTTCTTAATTACTGGCATTCATTCATTCATTCATTCCTTCCTTCCTTCCTTCCTTCAGTCATCCAACAAATGATTATTTTGCACCTATGTGCCAGTTCCTTTGTGGGTTTTTAAAATTCTGTACCGCCTTTTGGTTTTATCATCTAGACAACAAGAATAAAATATCTACTGGGGCTCTTGCAGAGCTTCAATGAGAAATAATGTGTTAATTAACATATTATAGCATACCTACAACTGGAAGGCAAATGATAGGTAAATAAAAGTTGAACTGAACTAACCTGTAAAAATTAAGATGGAAAGTGTGTAGGTGGGAGGGGAAGATACCATTGCTGAAGGGCTCTGTCAGTTGGAAGAATTTAGTTTTGTTACCTCGAGGACAGCAGGGGATTTAATCTGGACACCACGATATAGGCCTCGAAGCTGCTGCTGTGACATAAATGGGATGTGAGAAGCTTCTGGAACAAGGGAATGAACAGTGAATCTGAGAAGTGTCACATCTTACAGACACTGAGAAGGAATCGCTGGATGACCTTAGAAACAACACTGTGAGAGTGGTGAAAAAAAAGAAAAGCCTTCCTGTCAAGTTCAGATTTTTAAATGACTTTAAAATCTCATGTTGAAATAATCTTTCTTTGAAAATAATCTGGACATTACCAATTTCACAGAAAGGCCCTTTGTTTTGCACACAAAATACACTTCGAGATTTTTCTGCCTTTCCTACAAGGAACATCCTTTCTCCTCGTCAGGTCTAAGTACTTCTGGTCTGTACAAATTACCTCAATCTTTCCAAGATTAAACTGCAATCTGCTTACTCTCCCCGAAGTCCCTCAATCACACGGCCTGAGCAAACAGAGCTTGCACCCTTTCACACGGCAGCACATAAAACATCGTGTCATCAGTAGAACAGCGGCTCTCTGTCCCTAAGCACCTCATTGTCTCCTAAATGGCTTCGGCAACAAATATTCC
>PVIW01004108.1:56393-111393 GCA_004026585.1 Noctilio leporinus | reverse complement strand
AAAGACATTCTTGTCCTGTATCAATCTGAGCATTACTTTAAAGCCTTCTGAGAAATAAAGGCTAGAGATCTTAACATCATAAATTCTTGTGTACAGGATAAATTAAACAGTAATACAATGCAGAAAAGAAAAAGGTACACAGTCTTAAACATGTGGGTTCATACCCTAGCCATTATTCATCCATTCTGTGAAGTTTTAGTTTCCCTACCTGTACAACAGTAGTAACAATGTCCATATACAGGAGTATTGTGAGGTTGAACAACATAAAGGGTCCATTACAGGACCTGTATAAAATAAGAACTCAATAAAACAGAGTTACAGAGGTAACAGTAAAATCTTCCCTTAAAAGAGGGTTTAAAATCCAGAGGCTATATTTACATGAATTTTGTTTCTAAACTAAAACAGCATCATTAAAAAATACTTGTTTTAATTCTATGCACTCTTAATAAGATAGAAAGAAAAAAAAAGGTTACTATAGATGTGAAAAAAAAAAACCTCAGTAGGTTATTGTTTTGATGCCATAATTAGGAAGAGAAAATGAAAGTCAGCAAAACCACAGTTTTAGAAAAGTGGTTATTAGATTTTCTTCTTTCCACTGTGGAAAAAGTCCTTCCTGTTGAAGAAGGCAGTGAAATTTTATCACAGCTATTGCTATTCATAAATCTTATATCTATTTTAATTCAATCTGGCCCTAGCCTCTGAGTCGCTGCACCACAATTTGATTACTATAACCATACTTTTTAACTGCTGTCAGGAAAGACACAAACATCTGCCGGAGCACATGCCTGCGTTCTCCAGTACCAGCCTTAAATCACACTCTGGTGATGAATCTTTATCTGACACTAATACTTTTTAACTTCATACAGACAATTAAAATGAATTGTAGCTAAATGTACATCTAACAAATCAATTTAATCTTTGGTTGTATATAGTAGCATATTTTGCAAATTTCCTAAACTTACTTTCTTACATGTATCTTTGTCTAGGTGTTAAAACTTCAATTTAACAGAAGGGAGTAGAGATATTAATAAAACACAGCTCTTATGATACTGCCATGTATTTGCAAGCCTTGAAGAGTAATGACATTTGGAATTTATCACTGCCATTTAAAAAAATCTTCCACATTTATGTGTGGAGAGTGCCATGCTGGGCTTCATTCTATTCTAGGAGTGACCAAAGTTGAGTCTCTGTCTTCTAGGAATTTATTATCAATACAATAAAAATTCAGACAAACCCACCTAGGATAACAAACTAGGTGAACATGCCACTGCTGCCTCCAGACTCCCATGGTCTTCTGTATTGATCTCTACTACCTATCACATTTACTGCACAATTAGTTGTTCATGATCTTCTGTTCAATCGGATGCATGTGAAGTCATTGACCACCCAGGTCCCAGCAGGAAGCACAACTGTGACTGTCAAGTGTGGTCTCTCCACTTGTTGGCTCTATGGCCGCCCTTATCTTCATAGTCCTCCAGTACAGTTAGTCCTGTCTTATTTATCAATGCCTCATATACAGCAGGTATGGAATAAACATTTGAAATGAACCAGTACACTGTGGGAGCTTAGTAAAAAATCTGTTGGATAGATGGATGGATGGTTGGTTGGATGGATGGACAGACGGACAAATGGATTGATGGATAAACAAACCAATGAATACCCTCCATGTACTGGAAAGATCAGTGGAAAGAAAAGAGCATTTGTGGGACATACACTAGAGTCTATGTGTAAAGCATTCTCCTGTTCCCCATTATTATTTCTTTCTTACATATAAGAAAATTGAGGTTTACAAAATGCAAACTTATCCAAAAGGCACAAAGTGATACAATCTAAATTTGTCAGAAGTCCACTGATAAAGGGAAAATTCTTTTGTTTTTAAACTCTAAATACTTCAATTATTAAGTATTTTTGTTTTCTCTATAACAATGTAAAAAGATAAGCCTAGGAAAGTCAGCTACTGTAACGGAAAAGAAAAAAGGGACTGAATACCAGGCTCTGCCACATACTAATGGGTTACCTTTGAGCAAATCACTTTCTCTGAGCCTCAGTTTCCATATCCATAAAATGAAGATAACACTCCCTACATTACATTTTGTTATGATCAATTAAAAGAGGAAAGTGCCAACATGTATGTAGAAGATAAACCCTTTAAGAGTCCAAGTGTTTCCATCTATAATCTGCATGTCACTAATGTCACCTCCCCAATTAGAAAACTATGGAACTTTAAAGCCAAGAGGCCATCTAAGCCAAGTTCCTCATTCTAAACATGCAGAAATCAAGGCTCTGAGATGGAAAGTGACTTGTTCCAGGTCCCCTGGCATGACCAGGGCTCAATCTCACAGCTTCTGATCCCATGCCCATGTTCCTTCTACCACGTGGTTGTCCAGTCCTGGTACTCAAGTATCCATTTTGTAAATAGGACTGCCATTAAGAATAAAAATAAAAATCTGTGCAAATTAGAACACCTAGATTCTATGCTTAGCTGGGTGACCCTAGGCTCTCATTTGACTCCAAGGTAGTACAAACAGGCTCTAGTACTTTAAGGGCAAGAAAATCTCTCTACCTCAAACTGCAGAGCAAGATGCCTCAGGTGAGGAGGCTTAGTCCCCAGCATACCTACAAGGATTGTATCCTAGGATTTCCCTAGGACCTGGGTGCCTGAAATGCATTATAACAAGATTTAATCGCTAATCAGGTAATTAATTAGCTAGAAAGAGGGTACTACCACAAAGTAATCGTCTTACATAACAAAAATATGTCCATGTTTTACCTCTTAGTCCTCTAAACTCCCAAAATTACGATCAATATAGTTTTGTAAATGACACCTGCCATCTGCCTCATTTAATATTCCTCTCTTATTTGTTCCTCTTATTGGCCTGGTGAGCTCGGTTGGACATCTGAGAGTCAAGCCCATTTCAGACAAGAGGTGCTTGAGTCCTATGGCAATGCCTTAGCTCCAAAGCTGGCTGTGAAGTAGAAACAAAGAGGTTCCAGGCTCCCAGCCCACTCTCATCTCAGAGACACTACCTCACGTGCCCAAGACACACACCCAACAAGCAGGGTGCATCTCCCCACTCCTGCAAAAAAGGGTATGTGTAGTGTCTTCAAGGACATGACAACAGGCTGTGATCTGTGGTCGGCAGATGGAACACCAGCTCACAGTGTAACACCTGCCTCATCCTTGGCCCTCTTGCAGTGCTTCCTAATTCAGGGAAGGTAGCATCCATCCAGTTCCACAAGCCAGAATCTTATCATCAAATTGTCCCTGAAACCCCTTTTTCCCCATTCCCTGGCATATAATCCTGGCACCATTAAGTGGTGCCATTAACTTCCACCTACTAAATATCTCTTGAGTTCATTTATTCATTCTCCTTTACCAATAAGTAAGCCAAATTTACCATCTTTCTTACCTAGACCACTGCAAGAAGTTTCTTGATCTTTTCAAAACACAAATCTGATTCCCTTACCTCATCTAAACTTGTTCAAGGCTTTCCAATGCTCTTAGGTTTAAGAGGTCACATACACCAGCCATACCTGGTCTACTAACAGAGGTAAACACTCCGCTCTCTTAGATTCTATCTTAATTCTAGCCCGCATTTTTCACACGGCCTTCAAGCAAATAGCTCCTGCTACAGATCTGCTAATCATTTGAGGAATTTTGGTGAGGCTTGAGTTTTTTGAAAAATAGTCCCTAGCCATGAGGTGCCTCTCCCATACAGGTGAGGAAATATGTAAGAAATAGTGATTGTTTATCAATGATTTGCAAGAGCCTCACGATAGGACTCAAATTAGCAGGAGTTCGAGGAGGAGGGAATGAAAAGATTTCGAGATTTTGTGCTGGGTCCCTGTTGGTGCCCAGATGTCAATCACCTCTTGCCCCTCCTATTCTCCCTTCCCTTGCATAAAATAAGCCTAAATTCGGAGATCTCAGAAGATGGATTTGAGGGAGCCCTCATGCCCCCCATCCTCAATCAGTAAACCTTTCCTTATTCTAAACCCTGATGTTGTGAATACTGGCCTTTGAAGCTTCAGGCAGGCACATGGCCCTTGAAGCCATTAGCAGTCTGCTCCTGCAGATTCATCTGTACCACACTCAACCTTACCCTTGCATCTCCAGTCACGCGGTCTTTCGGTTCCTCAAAGCTGCTAAGCTCCCTCCTGCCTCAGGGCCTCGGTATTTCCTTTCTCCTCCCCATTCATCTAGTCAACTCTCACTCCTCCATCAGCTCTCAGGTCAAGAGTCTTCTTCACAGCCCTCCCAGACTAGTTTCAGATGCCCCTATGATAATGCTGTCAAAGCTCCAAGTACCTCTCCTGGAACTTAGTAATTAATTAGCTGTGATTACACTAGAGTTGTAATTTTACATTTTATTTGGTGATTATTCACATACATCTACTTGCCAAGAAAAGAAGCTCCATGGGTCAGAAACCAAGTCTGTTTTGCTCATCATTGTATACAGATTTTACTTAACAATATCTGGTACATGGTAGACCCTTGCTAAATATGAAGTAAACAAACAGTAAGGTGGTCAAAGGAAAGGAAGATAATAAATCTTCAGCACTGGCCATGTAGCAGGCACTTTACTATCATTTCCCATTTTCATTAAAGCCTCACAACAATATTCTAATGTAAGTATCATTACCTATTTTTAAAAATTTGATTTCTGAGAGAAAGGAAGGGGGAAAGAGAGAGAAACATAGATTTGCTATTCCCCTCATTTATGCATCCATTGGTTGAGTCTTACATGTGCCCCGACTGGGGATTGAACCTACAACCTTGACATACATACTGGGACAACACTCTAATCTACTTAGCTACCCAGCCAGGGCCTCATTAACCTTTTATAGATGTGAAAACAGGCTCAAAACAAACCAAAAAAACACACAAAGTATCTGCTCAATATCACACAGCAAATAAATGGCAAAGTTGGAATTCTAAACCAAGTCTAACATGTTCTGTCCACTGCAAAATCCTGCCTTCCTTTGAAAAACCTCTAAAGCCAATGGTGAATTCTAGCTCTGGCGGGAATTTCTAGACGGCTCCACATAGGAGGAAGCCGTCACAGGCTGTCACAGTTCAGAACAAAGCAGAAATGAGACCCAGACAGAAAGAGCTCAGCCTGGAATAAGCTAGTGTTAAGAACTCAGCCTGAGAATTTTTAACTTCAGAGCAGGATGCTGAAAACCCTATCTTGTGTAAATTCATTTTGAAACTACCCAGACAAAAATCCGAAAGTCTCCCTTTGGGATTTTCAATATAATGTCAGTAACAGAAAGAGGAGTGCATTAATAAAATGGGAAGGGGGAAATAATCTCATTACAAGATGTTTTTATACTAATGAATTTGGTCCTATCAGCATGCTATAATGTGTGAAAAGGAAGTGAATTTCTAGTATCTTTCTTCAGAACAGACTAATAAAAATTAGTCTATGGAAAGGAAGCCTAGCAAAATTCAGGCACAGAAATGAATTGCCAAGAGAATAACCGCTGAATCAATGTTGGGACTTGATTCTCCTTTACCTAAATGATAGTAAAACGAAGCCAGTGGGAGAGTGAGACAAATAGCTCCTAATTCAAAACACAGTTACCTTAGATGTCTCTCTCTTTCTCTCTCTCCCTCTCTTAAAGATTTGTTTCTTAATGGGCAAATGAACCCTAAGAGCACTCTTATCAAAAGGAGGGGGTGGGGGAGGGAATGAGATGATTTTAATTCTTAAAATTTTATTTACTGATTTTTTAGAGAATAAGAGAAGGGGGGGGGCATCAATCTGTTGTTCCACTTATTTATGCATTCATTGGTTGCCTCTTGTACATGCCCTGACCAGAGAGATGGAACCTGCAATCTTTAGGTACCCGGATGATGCTCTAACTAACCGAACTACCTGGCCAGGGACTAGGTTATTTTATTATGCAGCTAAGTCCCCAGCCACTTGGGGCGGGATGCCAGCTAACCTGCAGGGTAGAAAGCAAAGAAGCAAGCTGTCCCTTAGACTGACCTCTGGCAGCAATACCCAAAGCTGCCATCTAGAAACAACCAGCACTAGAGAATTCAGGTTACAATTTTCTGGAAAGAGATTCTAAAGCTAAAGTAGCTTAACGTATTAAAGGGGCCCATTCCCATGATAATAGTAAATATTCCAAGTTCAGATTTTTCTGAGAAAGGTACTTTTTCAATTCCCTGACCTTTTCTGAGTTTGCAACATTTGTCAGCAGCTTCATGTTTTCCTGCAAAGTTTTATGTGACTTTCTTTGAAGAGAGCTATGTAATGCCAATGACTGTAGAAAACATTTGTTCATAATTATCCAGACATAGACTGGAACAATGCTGAAACAAGAGCAGCATGCAAAAATGTATTTAAGGACTATCATCCCAAAATGCTGCTAAAAGCTATTAACCAGTATGTGTTAATTGCCACAGCATTCATATTAATTTTCACTTCAGGCTCGACATTGTGGAATATTTCCCCTGATACATTTTAAACAAAGTTTAATTTAAGGAACTGCTTCTATCAACACTTATGAAAATTAACAGCCAAGCAATTAGCACTCATGAATTATCCCTTCCCCCATGCTCTCTGCAGCTTCCCTGTTAAAACAGTTTCCGAAATGGTTACTTTCCAACAAGTGAACATCATCAAAGTCACAGTTGTCTATATGAACCTGAAGTGGTTCTGCCTTTTTTAAGCACCTGTCAAAGTAAACATTCTCCTTATTAGTTTAGGCTAGAATTAACCTAAGTCAAATAATAAGGATATTTAACATTTTTGTAAGCTGCCAAGCAATTACTTTCTCACCTGGAACTACTTTCTCACCTGATGTTTAAGAAAAAAACAGCAGTTCCCCCCAAAAGTAAATAAAGGAAGTAATGCATAGGTTTAAGCTTCCATATAAAGTTAAAGGTCAAACCCCACGGGGCTCTCTGGACTTCAACAGGCAAACCAACTATCTGCAATCTACTACATCTTGTTTCCTGATGCTCTTCTTCCTCTGAACTCCTGATTTTAACACATTGTTGACGGGCAATTTTATACAAAAGCTAATTCAAGTGCAAACATCCATCTGTTCATTAAGAGCACATTTTTCTCTGTCCTGTCAACAATCTAAGTGAACAGGAGAGGCAGCATCACTGGGCCCCCCAACCCTTTAAGGACAGAAAGAGAGGCAGAAGTGGGGTATTTGTTGAGCGCTTCCTATGGCTATATGGCTTGCTAAACAGGTCCATGCCAATCAATCCTTATGAGGAAGACATACTGTCATCACCTCAATCCACAGATGAGGACTGGAACTTCTAGAGGAGAGGTAACTAGACCGGAGGAGGAGTCAGGATTCAAATTCAGGTCTTACCTAGATCTGCTTGCCAACTGAATTACACTGCTTCTCATTATTCTAGCTGTTTTATCCTATAGCTTTATCCTATTTGATGATCTATCAGCCAAAGAGGAAGGAACTCTATTTTCAAAGGTAAAGAAACTGATAGTTTGGAAAGGTGACAAAGCCTGATAGAGATGACACAACTGGTAATTGGTACCATTTCTTTAATAATTGTATTGACAGGAAATGAACATTTGAACTTGTGACGGTCTATTGATGATAATATTTGCAACCTCAGTTTACCCAAAATAGTGGTAACTAGCAAAAGCTCAAATGATAAGGCATGGGAAGGAAAAGGGTTAGGTGCTTAAAACATGGCTTCATTTGAAACAGGTGGAGAGAGAGGGCAGCACTGCACATCTCTAGGGTCACTTAAATCAGTCTTGAATGTTCACTGCCATAGAACCCACTCCCTTACCACCCCAAAGCAGCTCCTTGTTGTACCCAACATTTCTCACATATAATGACATCGCAACTGGCACAGAGGTTTGGTTTTGTCAATGAAACTACTCAGAGGTAGTGACTTCAACAAGCCTGAAGAATTCAGGCAGATAGTTAAGCCTGGTTTTGCCTTATCCAACTAAGCATTCCCTAAAACCACTTGCACTGTTTTTAAATGAACAGTAAAGAAACTTATTAATAATGTTTGAATCTAAAACAGGTAGCATCACCAATTTGTCAAAGAAATACTACAAACATAATAATGAACCTGACCAAAAATGTTGTCAAAATTACACGAAAGCACATACCTAAGTCTAGTCTTTTCCTCTTACTGTATGACTTCGAGCAATTAACCACAATTTTAAGAGATGAATTATTAACCAGCTACAGAAACCAAAATGTATTCAAAAGTAGTCACTTTCATTAGCTAGAGATGCTTACCTTTAGAATCACTAAAACCAACAATAATCCAGTATGCACAAATGAGACATTCTGGCTTAACCACAATAGTAAAGCCATATCCAGAACAAAATGCTTTTTTCAAATCTAATACTAGCTTAATCTTAAAAAGGATTTCAAAGCAGCTAGTCTCTTGAGGAAATACATAATTAAGTAGTTTTTTAGCATATTTAATTAGACCCCAAACTCTTCCCTGTCCCCTTCTCTCCCCAATTATGTACCATTTGCCCACGAGACCTAAGCTACTCAGTTAATTATGTAAATAAGGCAAGCATTATTCCCAAGAAAAGCATTGTGAATATTTGTAGGGGAAAAAACGACATAGTTTAGCGGCTTCAACAAACCTTTGGAAAAAAACAGACTAGCAAAATACGTAGGAAAACCTTACAATTTGAGGCAGAAAGCAGGAGAGTTCAATGACAAGACGGTGAATCATTGAAAAAGGATAGTCATTTCACTTCTTAAATATGAGCTGAATATAAATAAAATAATTTTAAGTTACAACAGCAACAAAAATTTAGTGCTGAACGTCAAATGATTTATGGGAAGAATCAATCTGGAAATTATTAAAGTCGACTCTCCCAGAAAAGGCATTATTATCAAGGGGTTGACATGATCTTAACTCCAGAGGCAGCCATGGTGCTGTTAGAACTACTACAATCCCATTATTATGCAATCACAAAATGCTAATTTGATCATTTTGAGGTGTTATTTGAATAGTCATTTTAATTTCTAGGTTACAAAAAGGCTTGACTCAACTATAATTCTCTATTAATCATTGAGATGTCACTGAATATCATATTGATGCATTTCACAAAGATAAAGAAAGACTAATTTAATATGTACAGTACAATATCCTTCAAATATTAGCCACTTTCATTACATATCTGCCAAATGCATCAATATTAAATAATAGATGAGAACAAGGGTTTAATTGTATTTTAGCAATTGTAATATGTAGGATAATAATAAAATAGCATCTCATCACAAGATAGACTTATATAAATCTTTCTTAATCAATGTGTAATGGTGACTGCCCCATGCTCACATTCTTTGCTGATTACAAATAGATTTGATATGACAAAAGTATCGAGAGCCTTAAGTGTAAACACACATCTAGCAAAAATAATTCCTTTGTGACTGAGGGAATGGCTTCTGCACATTTAAAAAAAAATTCTCCATTACTTCAAAATTAGATATATACCAAGCAGAGTTCACAACCTTCTGACAAAGTCAGACCTAAGTATTTATAAAAGAATCTAATGGCATGATGATAATTCTAGAACATAATACTTTAAAAGATCTGTGCCATTATGTTGGCATCAAATCAAAGCATTATCACATATTAATTATTCCAGCAATTACATCCTCAAACAATGAGATGGTTTCAGGCAATGAAAGGAAATAAATTCTGACCATGTAACCTAACCCAGTAACTTCTCACATACCTAAATGAATTAACTGTAGTGTATATTTAAGAAAAAAATCCTCTACAGTCCAACTTGCCATTTTTAGAGGCTGACATTCTTGTCCCCTAGAGGGACCCTTCCTTCTCTTTGCTGCATTCCATAAGAAGAAATAGGAGAAGGCAGCAGGGGCAGGCTTCAAGAGAAGCTTTCCATCAATACAATCTCTAATTCAGTAAAACTACTTTCAGATGGTTTGCAAAGGATACTCTGACCACATTAGTAACTTTACGTTATTTATGCATTTTGTTTCCAGTTCCTGCTCTCCTTCCTCACCAACATCAATAACCTCATATGCCGATGGCCATATATGCTCACTTAAGCCTATGGAAACATGCTGCGTTGTATGAGGTAAAGTGTTTTGAAGAGAAAACGTTTTGCTCAAAGATGACAACCCACAGAAGCAGCATATAACCAGAACTTGAATATGAAAAATGCAAACATAAGCAAAGCACTGTATGTTTATTAATTGCAATGGTGTTGAAATAAGACAAATTGTACACAACCCCTCCAGGCAAAGAGCTATCACTCAGGGCTCCTACACCACTGCCAGATAGCAAACATAATGGCAATAAATATAAAAATCAACTGCTACTGTCTTCTGAAAGAGGTCCAGCTCGGCAGACACACAGAATGGTAGGGAATGGGGTGCGGGGCTCACATGGGACTAAACTCCACCTAAAATAGTGGCCATTTTTCTAAAAGGAAAATAAACAAACTAATGTTACAACTGCAAATTATTAGAACAAACAAATAAATATACACATAAAGTCTCCTGCATAGCAAGTGTCAAGAAGATTCCCTACAATGAAATACTGGCAAGCAATGGCCTAGAATTCTGAAATGAAGCTCTAACCTTAATAATTTCCACAGTTATAATAAAGGCTCAGACAAGACAATGCTGCCTCCCAGCACCACTTTCAAGGCTTTCTGTACACAACTGATTAATCACAACCTAACTAACCCAAACCCTCAAATATACTTAGGAGATAAAAAAGAAAAACAAATACAGATATATCTCAGGACTGGTTTTGCTTTAATCCTTCTAAATACATAACCATGGAAACATCATTAAACCCAAATCAGACCTTTTTACATCCTGGGACTGAGCAAATATTAGTGACACTCTATTCTGTAATTACTGAGCCATTATTATTATTATTATTATTATTATTATATTACCAACAACAATTCCACTCAATTTTGGTTTTACTTAAGGCAACAATTTTCAAGTGTTTTAATCTCATGGTACACATAAACTAATTATTAAAATTCTGCAGCTCACCAAAAAATATAGTTTATTGATCTGACAAAAAGATGTAATTTTGATTAAAAAATAATAATTACCTACCCTTTTTACTACAAAGTGACTTTTGAAAAAATCAGGTGTCTATACTTGTATATAAGGATTTCTGGTACCAAAAATAAATAATCAGATGCAATCTTATTATGTGATGTAACCAATAAGTTGCAAGTCTGTTATATGGCTTGTATTTATGGTACAAGATGGGGCATTGATACTGGATGCTTATTCTTGTGTTGCCTGTTGATTTCCTTTTTTTTCTCCCAGACCATCTAAGAGAAAAGAAGCCAGTGCCACAGACGGCTATTCTTTTGTCTGTTGCCCCACTTTTTTATGTGTGTGACAACCTAAGGGAAAAGAAAATAGCTACTGCATGTTTTAAAAGTTCTTGTGGCACACCAGTGTGGTGCAGCATGCAGCTGAAAGCCACCAACTTGAAGGGACAAAAGTTTTCTTTTTACTTACCTTGCCATCAAACTTGGAATACTCATTAAAGGGATTATTCAACTGCAGAGGACATTGTTCCAGGCGTACAGATAATATTGACTGCTTTCCAGAACTTGGAGGTTTCTCTTTGAGGGACTTTTTTTCAAACAGTGACTTTAACTCCTGGGCTGTGATACAAGAAGAAGATAAAAATATCTTTGTGATTTTACAGAAAGACAGTCTGTCCATCTTCCCTAAAAAGTCTTCCTTGGAACCTTAAGGAGGGACATATTCATGTCTAATGTGTGCAAAAAGTCAATGTTTATACATTGTTTATACAATGTTTAAACATGCAGGTCAGGACTGTCAATTTAGAAGAACTAGAGTTTATGGAGGGGCCAGAGTCAGGCAAACCAACAAAAACAGTCAATTTATAAGAAGCACATTCACTTCGAATTTATAAGAAGCACATTCACTTTGAATGTGCTGAGTTTGGCCCAGCTTTGCCACTATCAGCTGTGTAATACTGGATGATTCACTAAACCTTTCTGGGTTTGTCCAAATAGGTAATCATGAAGATCTCTGCTGGCTCTAATACTGTATGAGTTAGAAATTCTAGTTCCTCAAAGTCAAGATCCACGTTCTCTCACACTCTCCAGTGACACCTAGCACAAAAATCTGGAAGATGCTGCTGAAGAGGAGGAAAAGGAGAAAGAATATTATGATAATACCAGCTGACATTTACTGAGCAAGCCAAAGTGTCTCCTTTACTTCCCTTCAGGCCTATGAGGTGGATACTAGCATTAACTCACTTCTGCCAGTGTGGAAGCTGAAGCTCAGAGTAGTCTGATGAGCCCTCGGCCGCAGACGTAACTGGTAAGCAGCAGCTAATGTGCACCAGGAAAAGGCTCTTAGCCGTTAGGAACTAATGAACGAAGTAGACGCTCAATAAATTTTGTTGCATGAATCAATGAATAAAATAATTACTGAAGGAATTCTGATTCAATTATTCATTAGTAAACCAAGACAAGTTAGTTCTACATCTTCTCAAAGATCATTTAATTATCTAAATTAATCTGAATATCATTTAAGCTAGTAGCTCGATGATAAGTACATGGGGGTTCATTATACTTTTTATTTTGTGACTATTAGAAAATTTCATGGCCCTGGCTGGTAGCACAGTGGATAAGGCACCAGCCTGCAAACCCAAAGATTGCTGGTTCAATTCCCCAGCCAGGGCACATAACCAGGTTGCAAGCCAGGTCTCCAGCCAGGTCTGTAGCTGGAGTCAGTGAAAGGCAACCTATACTGATGTCTCTCCCCCTCTCTGCCTCTCTCCCTTCCCCTCTCTCTAAAAATAATAAATTAAATATTTTTAAAAAAAGAAAAAGCAAAAGAAACTTTCATATATGGTTTTTTAAATCAATTTTAGACCTTAAATTCTGCAATGAATAGGTTCAGCTCCATTCTATTCTCAAATAAAGCCAAACTGAACTGAAAGAAGTAAAATAGAACTCTGAAACTGTCACTTAATTAAAACTCTTAAGTCCCTCTAGATTTTAAGTGGCAAATTCTTGCCCTTGACTATCCAATCCCAGATTCTGAATATTTAAGTACATGTAATCAACAATTAAAAGTACACCTGATAATTCCCTAGTCAGGGCACATAACCAGGTTGCAAGCCAGGTCTCCAGCCAGGTCCATAGCTGGAGGCAGGTGAAAGGCAACCATACATTGATGTCTCTCTCCCTCTCTGCCTTTCTCCCTTCCTTCTCTCTGGAAATAATAAATAAAATCTTAAAAAAAAAAAAAAAAGGTACACCTGAAAAAGTTTTAGATTATTGGTAGATTAAAGTGGTACTTTAAAATATCAGAAGTAATAAAATAAATAAAATAAAAATAATAAAAAATTTAACAAATTTTTTAAATAAAAAAATAAATAAAATATTAGAAGTAATCTGGACAAGATGGAGGCATTGTTAGACATGCTGCATCTCCCTTCACAAGTAAGAAGGAATACAACTACCCTGGAACTAGAGACAGCCAGAGTTTCAGAAAATCAGGCTGCATGGAAGTTCAACAAACAAAGATATAAAGAAGAAATATGCATCTGGACAGGTAGAAGGGGTGGGGCCAAGACAGAGAGGACATGTACGGTGGTGCAGCAATGGCAGCAACAGTGGAAAGCGCAGTCACAGAGGGATGCCTACGAGAGAGACACACAAGTCAAGGAAGTACAGAGAGTTCTAAGGTAGGCCCAAAGAGGAATACACCAAGACACATCAATTAAAATGCCAAAGGTTAAAGACAAAAGGGAGAATCTTAAGAGCAGCAAGAGAAAAGAAGAGAATTACCTACAATGGAATTCCCATAAGACTGTAAGCTGTTTCTCTAAATAAATTTTGCAGGCATGAAGATGCTGGCAAGAACTACTGAAAGTGATGAAAGGCAAGGACCTACAACCAAGATTACTCTATCCAGCAAAGCTATCATTTAGAATGAAGGGCAGATAAAGTGCTTCCCAGACAAAGTTAAGCTAAAGGAGTTCATCATCACCAAGCCATTATTATATGAAATGTTAAAGGGACTTATTAAAGAAAAAGAAAATTAAAAGTATAAACATTAAAATAACAACAGACTCACAACTATCAACAACAGAATCTAAAAAAATACAAAAAACAAACTAAGCAAATAACCAGAACAAGACCAGAATCGTTGGTAGGGGGATCATTTGGAGGGTTATCAACTGGGAGGGGGAAGGGGAAAGAATGGGGGAAATGAAGCAGGGACTAGGAAGTATACATGGTGGGTGCAGAATAGGTAAGGGCATGTTAAGAACAGTACAGGAAAGGGTAAAGCCAAAGAGCTTTTTTTATACACAACCCATGGGCATGAACGAAGGAAGGTGGGATTGCTGGAGGGAAAGGGATGCTAGGTGGACAGGAGCTTAAAAAAAATGAAATTGGGACAACTGTAACAGCATAATCAATAAAATATACGTAAACATTAATGGGGGGGGGACGTAAGTATATAAATGACACACCACCAGCCGTACTTAATAACTGCTGAAGCTGGATTGCTGGTTGTGTGTGGGTTCATTATGCTATTCCCTCTACTTCTGTATATGTTGGAAATTTCCTATAATAAAAATTTATGAAAGGAAATTAAAGCTGGAAAAATTTTTTAAATGTAATGTATCATAGCTACTTTGATCAAATCACCTCACCGAAAATAAATATTAATTTCTTACCAGATCTTCTACGGCCAAGTCTCCCACAACTTACTCCTCTGATCCCACTCATCCCCTTACTCACTCTACCTCAACCAATAAGCATCTTTCCTTGATACTCCTTGAGTGTATTAGGCATGCTTTGTCACAGAACCTTTTCATCTGCTATTCCCTTGTGTTAGAACACTCACCTCCCAACATCTGCCTGGCTCACTTCTTCACCTCCTTGGGTTTTCTGCACAATCAATGCCTCCCACACAATCAACGCCTCCCTAATGAGTCCTTTCCTGATCACTCCATATAAAATAGCAAAATCCCCTGCCTGATATTCCTCACGCCCCTTACCTGGCTTATTTTTCTCTATGCCACTTCTCCCATTCTGGCATGCCATGTGTGTTTGCAGGCTATTTCCCACACAAGCTCCCCACAGCAAGGAGTTTGTCTTGTTTACTGATGTAGCTTCCAGGCAGGCCTACAACAGTCTAGCTGTCTTGCACATTGTAGGAGCTTATTTAATAGCTGTTAAATGAATAACTCTGGACCAGAGAGGTAGGAAAAGTAGTTGGGAGGACACAGAACAGATCTGGAGGAACAAGGGGAGAGCAGATGGGCACAAAGAAGCAAAGATAAAATGGGGGAGATCATGACAGCCCTTTCTCCTAATTCCAAGGCATTCATAAGGTACAGGTGTATTGTTCAGTTGCTCAATTTTAGGTTGCTCTTCAACTTGCCTTGCTTTTGTTATCTGCAACTGAAAAATCCTAACCAATATAACCAGTGGGAAGTCCCCAAGAAACTCAAAACTGAAAAAAACAATAGCCTACAAATTCAATTATCAGGTTTATGAGTAAGCACGTACTACAGCATCCAGAAAGATAAGAATGCACATGAAAACTAATAAGAGTGCATTGAGTGGCTGGATACAAAACAGATATATAAAAACAGGTTTCTTTATAAGGACAATAAGAAAGTTATAGGGAAGAAGATGCTATTTGCAAGGGTAATATGAAATACAAAACAATTGGACAAAACCTTAAGAAATATACAAGGCCTGTCCCGAAAGTATCAAGCTAACGTCAATGTAATTAAAAGTTTGTGCAGCCCTGACTGGTAGCACAGTGGATAAGGTGCCGGCCTGCGAACCCAAAGGTCACAGGTTCGATTCCACAGCCAGGGCACATAACCAGGTTGCAAGCCAGGTCTCCAGTAGGTCTGTGGCTGGAGGCAGATGAAAAGCAACCATACATTGATGTCTCTCTCTCCCTCTTTGCCTCTTTCCCTTCCCCCCTTTCTGAAAATAATGAAATAAAATCTTAAAAAAAAAAAGTTTGTGCAGCCAATACTTTCCAGACAGATCTGGTAAAGCTTCGGTAACTCTCGCAACCGGGCCACAGCTGACATACAAAGAAGAAAGGAGACAAGGAACACCAAAGACTCCTCAATACCCAAAGTTTCAGGGGCAGCCCCTTTCTGGCTATAGTATGGGAGAATGGAGCAGAATAGAAAGACTGGTGTCTCTGACATCAGGCTGGTCAGAAGCAGAATTCTGGCTTTGCCAAGTACTACTTGTTAAGTGATTTAGAAAAGTTACTTAGCCTCTGGGTTCCAATGTCCTCACCTACAATACAGAAATAGTAACAGCTTATTTGTTATATTTGCACGAAGGTGAAGCAAATTGGCCTGTTATATACCACTAGTCCTCAGAGCCCAGAGAGCTTCTGAAAAATAGTTATGGACACCAATCCCTATCTACTGAATCAGGAATCCATAGGTAGGGACAAGAAATCTCCACAGAATATCATTATAACATACACATTTGGATACATTTCTCATTTTTATACAGTCACTACATCTGGGAACTGTATTTTAAAACTCAGCAACCAGCCCTGGCCGGGTAGCTCAGTCAGTTAGAGCATCGTCCTGATATGCCAAGATTTCAGGTTCGATCACAGATCAGGGCACATACAGGAAGCAATAATGAATGCACAAATAAGTGGAACAACAAATCAATGTTTCTCTCTCCCTTCCTGTCCCTCTACAATGAATAAATAAAAATTAAAATTAAAATCAGTAATAGAAGTTACATAACGGAAACTTCAGAAATATTCATAAATAACTAATATAAACTACATTATTGTTTTGAGTTGTTATTTAACTTCATGTGTAAATAGCTCTGTATTCCAATTAGACTTCACACACTGTGAGAACGGCAATCATTTATCTTCCACAAGCACCTAGGATAGAATTACTATGCACACAGAAGTTAAAAATACTTGTTAAATGACTCACTGAATAAGAGTAACAGCTAATATTGTGAAGAATATACCAAAACCATTTAAAAACAACAAAATAAAAAATACTGGGACCTGATTTGACACTATTTCTGATAAAGTTTTCTTCCAATGACCATCTTCACATTTATTCATGCATTTTTGGTTATGGAAATACTAAAAGGATCTTTACTCTAAGGTATTTCACTTGTCACGAGGTCTCACGGCATATGCATCAGTAAGTTCATAAAGAACTTCAAGGTATGCACCAGATGGCGTCTAAGATCCCTTCCAACTCCTCTATTAAAAGGCTGCAGTGAGAACCAAGATGGCGGAGGATTAAGTGGAGCTATACCAATCTCCTCCCACACCAAACTGGAATTACAACTTAATTAGGGAGAAATCATACAGAATAACCAACAGAACACCAATTGGAGAGAAGCCTTATTACCAGCGACAGAACAGAAGCGCTGATTCATCACAAAGTGACCAGTAGGAAGTGCGGAGATGCAAGAGGCTGGCAGGACTCCCATGGGCAGCTGAAAGGACCAGAAACATCTTAGCAGCTGGGGCTCCACCTGAAAAGGGTGGGAGCTAAACCCCCAACTGGGCTTCCCAGCCTGCAGCAACACAGCTGAGAGTAAAACAGCACCCAGCTGTGAAAAGCAAAAAGCCGCCAGGTTTAGCCGGCCTGACAGAGACTGAATTCTTAAAGGGACCATGCATGAAAATACAGTGGCACCACCTACCCTGGGCTCCAGCAGAGAAGGGGCAGAGTGGACTAGAGAAGCTTAGGGAAAGCTTGGGTCACTGGCTTTAGAGGGAGAGTTGAGGGAGCAGCACATGAGTCCATTGCTGACCCATCCCCCATACAGCCAGCAGACCACTCTTCTCCAAAGGGTGGGAACCTGAGGGGAAGCCACAGCCCCACCCATAGGAATGAATCCACCCCACCCAGCAGTGCCTAAACCTGACCTCAGATCACATGGTGATTGGATTAACAATTAAAGGAGACAAAGACTGGATCTCTGGTAGTCTCCAACTGGCTGACTAGGCTCAGACTGGGACAAGAGTTGACATCATCAAGCACAGATCCAGGAAGGAAAAATAGGTGCACCTCTATACCACAGAAGGTCACCCCACTAATATAGTAAGTCAAAGCAGATCAATCCAAGAAGCAGAAACAAACAAGAGTCACCTAAAATGGGGAGACAAAGAAATAAACCCTCAGCAAATGGAAAGGA
Source organism: Noctilio leporinus (assembly GCA_004026585.1). Lineage (NCBI taxonomy): Eukaryota > Metazoa > Chordata > Mammalia > Chiroptera > Noctilionidae > Noctilio > Noctilio leporinus. Next base: position 93,184 of record PVIW01004108.1, on the reverse strand, counting down.
GGAATCCCCAGGAAGAGTGCAAAATGAAACAGAGGTAAGCACGTTCTCAGACATGGAATTCAAAATAATGATGATAGAGAAACTCAATGAGCTCAGCGAGTTCAAATAAAACTACAAACAACTCCAGGGAAACTACAAAGAACTCCAGGAGAACTACAAAGAACGCCAGGGAAGCTACAAGGAACTTACTGAGAACTATACCAGCATTAAAAAGGACATAAACACCATCAATAAGAGCCAGGAGGAAATGAAGTATACTATTTCTGAATTGAAGAACACAGCAGAAGGAATCAAAAGCTGGCTAGAGAAAGCAGAGGATTGGATCAGCGAGCTGGAGGTCAATGTAGAAAAAAATTCCCAAGCAGTGCAACAAAATGAAAAAAGACTGAAAAAGAATGAAGAGGTTCTAAGAGAGCTGCAGGACAACATGAAACGTAGTAACATCTGTATCATAGGGACACCAGAAGGAGAAGAGGAGGAGCAAGGGATAGAAAACCTCTGTGAAAAAGTAATGACAGAAAACTTCCCTAACTTGAGGAGAGAAAATGTCATACAAACTCAGGAAACACAGAGGGTCCCAAGGAAGATGAACCCAAACAGGCCCACTGCAAGACACATCGTCATGAAAATGGCAATTTCAAAGACAAGGAGAGAATCCCAAAAGCAGCAAGAGAGAAACAGCTAATAACATACAAGGGGGCTCCCATAAGGTTACCAGCTGATTTCTCCACAGAAACACAAGCCAGAGGGAATGGCAAAAAATATTGCAAGCAATGAAAAACAAAGGCCTGCAACCAAGCATACTCTACCTAGCAAGGCTGTCATTCAAAATGGAAGGTGAAATAAGGAGCTTCCCAGACAAAAGAAGTCTAAAAGAATACATCTCCACAAAATCAGCATTGCAAAAGATGCTAAAGGGTCTGCTTTAAGATGAAGAAACAGAGGCAGACAGAAAAGCAGGTACAGAAGTAAATGGATTAAATGCACCAATCAAGAGACATAGGGCAGCTGAGTGGTTAAGAACCAACTTTAACTTTGCTTTAAAGTGATCTTGTTACTATACCTAAAGAACCCTGCTCATAGCAGCACTATTTACAATAGCCAAGTGCTGGAAACAGCCTAAGTGCCCATCAGTGGATGACTGGATCAAAAAACTTTGGTACATTTACACAAAGGAATACTACACAGCAGAAAGAAAGAAGGAACTCCTACCCTTTGCAACAACATGGATGGAACTAGAAAGTATTATGCTTAGTGAAATAAGCCAGTCAGTGAAAGGCAAATACCGTATGGTCTCACCCATTACAGGACAATAATGAACAAAACAAAGAAACAAGCAAAACAGAACCAGATACATGAATACAATTAATAGACCTTCATTGGGTAGGGAGGTGGAAGGGGGGAGGAGGAGGCAAAGAAGGGAAGCAGTTTAGTCAAGGAACTAGTATGGAAGAACCATTGACTTGGTGGGGGAGTGGGTAGGTGGGGAAGGGGACAGAGGGGAGTAAAAAGGGGATGGATACAATACAGCAACAATAAAATTAAAAAAAAAAAAAAAAAAAGGCTGCAGTTATGCCGTGTCTAAAAGGACAAAGTGCATTTAGACAGAATAACTGTGGAAGAACATTCCAGTGGAGGTCATCATATTTATGATGATGATTCTTCTAGTGGGGAATGAAATAAAGATAAGAAAAACAGTGAAAGAATCTTAACAAAATGTAAATAGCAAAAACAATGAAGGAAGAAATAAGCAATTACCTAACCAAATTTCTCAATTACAATCAAAGGATTTTTGGCTATGACATTTCTTGCCAAAAGCGAGTATATATTTGAGAGATTAAGAAAATAGAATGGCTGCTCAGTTTACCAAAGAGATATTTAGTAGACTGCTGATTCCACTTTTATAACACATTTCAGGATACCCAGAATGCCAAGCTGTGGTAATAATGAAACCCAGCTTAACAGAGAATTCGAAAACATTCCTTTGTGCACTGATGAAGTTCACTCTAAATGTCAGGAACAACCATCAGGTAGGCCACTGGTCTGGCAAGAATGAAGCTCAACATTTTAAAGTATGAAGAGGCAAATTAGGAGCCTCTTCTTATTTCCAAGAAATAAGATTATGGGATCAATTGTTGAAATCTGTAAGAGACAAAAATATAAGGAAAGAAAACTGAGGGAGAGAGAAGTGTTCATATATAATGGACAGTGTAGTTAAAAAATGAAAGTAAAAAGGGCACTATTTATTTCTCCAATATATTCTATGGAACACTAAACAGATGTTAAAGTGGATTAAAGTTTAAGGCGTGAGCAGAAGATACATAAAATTTTATTATATGTATCTATTACATTACTAGATATATCAAAATTTAAGTTGAACTTCTTTCTCACATTTTAAAAGGAATTAATATTTGAGGTGCTCTATTCATCCTATTATTTACTTATAATTTTTTAAGATAAGAAAGTGAAGAAGACAAACAAAGGGCAGTTGGAGAGATGGGTTAGATAAACTGACTAGTCATTAAAAAGAGATTAACAGAAAAAGCATTAACATATTAAAAAAGTGAACATTATAAATCATGTAAAGGTTTTTCAGTTTGTGCTAAATACAACAAAGAGAAGATCAACTGGCTCAGTAATAAACACCAGTGTCACTCAGTTGGTTGAAGCATCGAGCCATTGACTGAGGGGTCACAGATTCAATTCCCAGTCATGGCACACGCCTAGGCTGCAGGTTCGATCCCAGTTTGGTGTGCATATAAGGAGGCAACCAATCGTTGTTTCTTACATTGATGTCAGTCTGCCTCTTCCTCCCTTCCTCCCCCTCTGAAAGCAATGAAGAAATGTTCTCAGGCAAGGATTAAAAAAAAAAAAAAGACTAGCCAAGAAAGACTGTTAACATATCAAGAATACAGCCCTCGATGGATAGCTCAGTTGATCAGAATGTCGACACAATATGCCAAAGTTGAAGGTTTGATCCCCTATTCATACAAAAATCAACCAATGAATACACAAATAAACCGAAGTTTAAAAAAGGAAGGAAAAGAATGTACAGGAAGTCATAGAAATGAGATATAAAAAAAGAGAAGTGGGATTTCAGGTTGTACGAAAGTCATTATTTAGAAGCAATAATTTAAAAAATCAGACCCACTGAACACTCAGGTTCCAATCATAGTAGGAGAAAGCAACACTAGCCACTTTAAACTATACAGTGTAGTTTACCCAAGACTGGCTTTTAGACGCAGACAGCGCTAGATACAAACATGGCTCTATACTGGATACCACTTCCTAGCCTTGTGATTTTTGCAAGTTGAATTGCTCTGAGCCTTGGAGTCATCTGTCTCATCTAATCAATGATATGTACACCTTATAAGATTGGTGCATTGGAGGAAATGTATGTAATGTGCTTAGAATAGCACTAGATAGGTGCTGATGTTAATATAATCATCATTAATATTGTTAGTTTTATAATAATATATAGCAACAGAGTCAGTCAACAAAAATTTATTGGACATCTATAAAATGCTAGGGGGGTGCTGGGAGGTGCTGGGAGATACAGAAGACAGACTGCACACATTTCTTTGAAAGGAGAAAAGCAAGTTTCGGAAACATAATATAAACATTGGAAAATACTTTCATAGCACTGTATTTTGAATTTTTTAAAAAAAGTCTTCTCTTTTTACTGAGATTGAAGCTTTGAAAACACCCTATGGCCAGCTTCTTAACATATTTATATGAATATATACTGCAAATGCTAATAATATCAGTAATATAATGGTTTAAGGTAGAGGAAAAGAATCAGTAATGTGAAAAATGACTGTTACTCAGGCCACTAATAAGGCAAGGTAAAGCCCAGGTTGGAACTGCCAGGAGGCATCTCTAGCCCAGAGGCCCATCCAAACCATAGGTACTACCTGACTGTAAGAACAAGGTACTGGCATGAAAGTCTGTACAAGACATGTATGCATCAACTCCTGCGACCCAGATGAAGAGTGGCCAAAAACAAAGACCCAAAGAACACCCAACTTTGGAGAACCAAGGCACCCAAGTGAAAGAGGTCAAAGTTCAAAACATGAGAGATCTGCCCAGAGGATGTAAAAAAATGATTTAAAAATAAAAGTTCTTAGTTAATATACACTAAATACATAACTCTCAAGTTAACAATGAAAATTATTTCCATTTACCTGATTGCTTAGAATTTCTTTCTTTCCACTGAACATTTTTGCATTTGATTTGGTTTTGTCTCTCTTTCCGAAGCCGTTCTAATCTTTGAGCTTGAAAAGAAATATAAGTTTGTCAATGAAAGTTTACTATAAACAAAGACATAATTAACTACCTTCATATGAATAAAGATGTTTTATATTGCATATGTAGGGGAAAAGTCATAAAATTTTAAAGGTGGCACCCCTGAAAAGCAAATACCAACAAAAACATGAAAATATTCTTGATTTATAATTGAAATTAGAGGATATAAAACATTAATAGAGATCGTAAAGATAGTATTAACATGGAAGAGAATAATAAAATGTGAAAACTTCTGTGATTAATATGACATTTCATTATATAAATCATTAATAACGGTCTTAAAGGAATTTTAATGCACAAATGAACTGAAGTGAATATTACATTACAGGAATAAAATTACTGTTATGAATTACTCTACCCGTTTCAAAAATTAAAGATAAATGAACTCAGACTAGACTATTAAAGTTTTAAATATAAAATCCTTTATCTAAAAATCATGAAAATTATAAAATGTCAAAGCTATATAAATTAGCATAGCTTTTCTTCAGTGGGCTGAAACAGTTTATAGGTAGTAAAATAAATGATTTGTATCTTTGTAACATTAGTCAAATCTTAAAAAGAATAATTTTTCTTACACAAAATTTTAAGATATGCTGAAAGGATTAAAAAGTAAATTCCTTGATCACAGGACCCCACAATCTTAATTATTAGCATCTAGGTGCTATATTAAGAAATTCCAACAACAATAACAAAGTATCACCTAAAATTATGTATTTGTGATTATGTTATCATATGATTATGTTCAAAAATAGATGAACCAATATTTTAATAAATATTGTTCAGATCATTAACACCTGGAGACCATGATGAAAAAGAAAGTCACAATTAATGACATCACTTGATATTAGTCTCCTCTAGCATTTCATATCTTGGCACAATGCTATCAAAAAACAAATGAAGTAAGTAAATTTCTCGTTCAAGGTAGGAAATCATACACTTCTACCTTAGCACTGTGGTAGGGAAGCACAAACTAATCTTGCCAGAAATTTAAATTATGCTGGCAAAAGCATTCTGACAATGTCACTATATCTAACCAAATCCTACTCCATTCAATTGCAAATAATAAATGTGAAGGGTACAGCCAAAGTAATATAATCATGAAGCTCTCAATTGAGCAGCATTCTCCTACTGAAATCCATTCAACCTGTCATATAAGATATCATCTCAATAACCTACAAGGAAGTCAGTTTCAACTAGAGAACTGAGAATCAATGGTTCTAAATTATATTCAAACCTTCATTCAAATCCTATTTTGATAAAGGTTGCTTCAGATACTAGAAAATGCTATTAATTATTTTCATCATGAGAACAAATTATTCTTTGTGGATGTCACAGAATGCTGAATTCTGAACCAAAATCTTATGCCATTTCCTGTAAACTGGTCTACCTGCAGTCTCCTTCAAGTACCTTTTATATCTGGAACATGAAAATAAACATGTAAATAAATGTTCTACTACATCTTCTGCCATTACTCTTCCTAGAAGTTAGCAGGTTACTGCTCCTGATTATATTTTCTGATTACCCCCACCCTCCCAAAAAAGAAATCTCTTTGAGTACTCTGTCATAGAACTACATGACATATTCTACGTAATTTATCCGAGTAAAAAACTTGGTTCATCACATTTCCCTTGAAGCGGTTTCAAAAATATAAACTGGAAAATGAGCAATGGCAAGCACTTAAAAGCTAATGACTGAACATATACAGTGTATAGATCTCCAAACTTAAGTACTTTCAAGCCACAAAGATCAAAGTGCAGAGATGAATTTACGAAAATAAAGGCAATGTATCTAAAACAGGGGCATCTTCTCTAATCTCACACTCAATGTGGAATTCCTATCAAAGCAGCCCTAATAAATATTCAACAGTCTCCCTCTAATCCCCCATCCCTCACAATCCCTCCAGGGGCTGTCTCAGGCAACAGCCCTCCTTGGCTGGTCAGCCGCCTGTGTAAAAGGTTCTGTATCATGTCAACCTGAAATGTGCCTCCAGGTCGTCTACCTACTGGGACTAATGTTGCTCTGTTGAAGATAAACCAATCCATGTCCCTTTCTACAGACTTTTTAGAAAAAACAGAATGTCCAATGTGCCCCTCATAGCCAACTTTTTCACTAGTCTCCTTCTGTCTTCTTTGCTGTTCCTCTTCTGTTTCTTTCTAATAGCCTCATTCCAGAGTATCTCTCATTTCAGTTGTGGAGATGGACATACAGCTTAGACTCGTCCTTGGTGTTAACACATGCATATTCCTGGTAGTACACAGACCTTCCCATTAAACCTAGCCCAACATTATGCATTATTTTATAAGGCTGTTTACTGATTTAAAGTTCAGAAGACATGACTAGAAGGAAATGTTTACCTGTGTTTGAGCGTCTTCTAATACCGAAGTCCCAGCTTGAGGTAATATCGACTGACTGGGCATATACATAGCCCTGAGTCTCACCATTGCTTCCCTGAATTTCTGACCCACTGTCTCCAGGCATTGAAGAAGGATGAATCTTCTCTAGGTCAACATCATGATCAATGAGAACCATCTCACACATTCCTGTGTCATCACTGGTCACATGTGACTGTCGAATATGAGCTAGAATGATATTTGGATTGTCCAAGAAGGCCATCCTTTCTGTGGGCCAATTTCCTTAAAAGGCTATTTTCTTTTCTTCATATTGTTTCGCAGGCTCACCTACCTAGAAACATGATGCACACAGCAATATTTAAAAATAAGGCAGAAAATGACTGAATCATTGTTCAAACAAAGTTAATGTGTTTTTGAAAATCAACATTCATCCCTGTACCACCTAGGAGCTTAAAAGGATTAAGTCTAAGCTGAAAGGAAACCCTTCTAAGCATGAGGGGCGAAGGCTCTAGTCAATGAGGTCCCCATGGTATCAAGAGAAGATGGCTTGCTCTCTTGCAAAACAAATAACAGTAACTCCTCAGTCAGTCCACTTCACGCATATAACGACTGTTAAAACAATAAATTTTCCTAGTGTGAAAGACCTATGGACATGGACAAGGTGGGGACTGACTGTGGGAGAGCGGGTGGGGCGCATGGGACAGGGGAAGAGCAATAGGGGAAAAATGAAACAATTGTAATACAACGATACTAAAATTATTATTATTTTTTTTTAATCAATGTATGGTTGTGTTTCACCTGCCTCCAGCCACAGACCTGACTGGAGACCTGGTTTGCAACCTGGTTATGTGCCCTGGCTGGGGAATCGAACCTGCGACCTTTGGGTTCGCAGGCCAGCGCCTTATCCACTATGCTACCAGCCAGGGCGCTAAAATTTTTTTTAAACCATATATTTTTCTTTCTTTCCCCCTTTATACTATGCAGTCTTCTCATTACTTTATAAGGTGATAAGGAGCAGGTTGTATTTTCCCCATATGATGTGCCAAAGTATGATGCATTTCCTCAGTTCATATTCTCCCCACCCCCATCATATATTTGGAAGTATCAACACAAACAATACTTTCTGAGTTACTGGAAATTTTACAGAAATGCACCTCCAAAGTGGTACTTATCAAACTTGTCTGTTACCAGACTAATTTATTTTAGAAACCTAATTGTAAGAATTGCTTCCTGAATTCTGTTAAAACTGCAATGCTGTTTATCTGGAAACAAAGAGATGCCTCTTCAGTTAAACACCAATACTCAACGAAGAAGATATCACAGAACAGGGGTGAAAAATCTAAGGCCCTGCAAATCCTGGCGCTATCACTTGCCAGCTATGTGATCTTGGTCAAAATAATATTAACCACTCTGAGCCTGTTTTCTCTCATTATTTGTAAAGTGGGAGACACAGGAGATCATGCTGATAAAGTACGCAGAAGAGTACCTGGCACAGAGCAAAATAGTAGCTTCTATTAATAATAACAATGATGATGTTAAAGACATCATTACTAAATTTAGCTTTCAATTTTTGTTTAAAGTAATCCTTAAAAAAATCAACAACTGGCCCTTCTTTAGTAAGTTCAAAGAAAGTAAAGTGTGTGCTTCCTTTGTGACAGAGAACGCTGCAGGTCATAAGTCACCTCCCCTCCTCTTTTAAAATCATTATGAAGTGCACAGATGTGAAAGCTGGATTGAATGTGTTCCTTCAAACAGTCCGAGAATGTATTTTTAGAAAGGCCTATAACACCAGATTTTCTTGTCATTTGTTTCTTCTAGAAATGGAACATGGGGGAAATCTAGTTAATAAATCATAATAGCTTACCCAGGTTTTAAAATATTTTGTCTGGAGGCAGGTGAAAAGCAACTGTGCATTGATGTCTCTCTCCCTGTCTGTCTCTCTTCCTTCCCCTCTCTCCAAAAATAATAAAATCTTTTTAAAAATAAGTAAACAAAATAAAATATTTTGTCTGGTAACATATTCTATTGACATCACTTGAAGAATCTTAAAATAAAAATATGGAGACTAAGAGAAAGTTGAGGAGCCTCTCTAACCAAGTGAATTACATTAATCTTATTTTTTCCCCTTTAAATATATTCAGAGTACTTATTTTACACTGAGGTTAATGGGAAATGCAAAAGTGAGTAAGGCATCCCTGAATCAAAGGGTATACCCTAATGCAGGCCTAATGTGTCTCTGAATATAATGGGATTCTTGTAAGTGTCAAGTTTCTGAGGCATTCGGTCTCAGAAATGTTAATGTCAGCCCATCATTGTACTAATCAAAAAACATTACAGATTTAAAGGGGAGCATTTAAATTTCAAGCATAAAAAGAAAAACTCCTTATATAACCACCAAACAATGTACACAACCACAGAACTACTTGTAAAGGAGAGTATTTGTTTTGTAACAGAATCACAGGATCACAGGTTGCCAGCATTGCAAACAACCTCTGATCCATCACGATAAGCTATAAGCGTCTTCCCCATAGAAGCAACTAGTTGCAGGCAAGAGGGACAGTTGCTTTCAACTTCCTATTGAATGGTTCTCTCCTGCAAAAACAAGTGCTTCAGTGAGGAACCACAGAGTTAATGGATGTCCTAGCACTACAAAGTCAAAGGGCAAAGCAAAAAAAGTATACTGAAGTACATTCAACAGAATCTTTTCAAAGAAAATGAATTTGCTCCAGCACTTCTTATGAAGGAAAGAGTTACAGGCAGGCACACCAACTCCCTAACTTTATTCTACAGAATAGAGTTTTTAAAACACCGCAACATGAGCAGATTATCTTCTCGGTTAACACATTAACCTTCATACAAGAAGGAATCTGTATGATTCACTCAAATATGCATTCAATACCAGTTCAGGTAGGGAAGTCCCCACAGGACTGTGGGCAGACATGCTTCCCACACCCTATGACAAGCACTTGAGAATTCAGACTGTAAGTCCCACAAGGGTAGGGGGCTATAACACCATGTACCTTCTAATCCTGGCAACAAAGGATTTTACAGATGACGGAAATTTTAAAAATGTTGCTGCCTGACTCCAAGGACTATAGAATCCTGTTGTAGAGATTAGACACATATGAGCATGTCATCATGTGTAGATATGATTATAAAGATAGTAAGAGCATCTATCTCTTCAATGTGCCCTTCAAAATTATCACCTTAGGACACTACCAACTTATTCCAACACTACTTTTCAAAACCAAAGAATGAGTTTTAAATCACTTTAAGACCAGCAAATTATAATTTGAAGGTAGATTTAATTGCTAAAACAAAGATACTCTAAACACAGATAAAAACAAGTTAATTTCTCTGATCAGTTGTACAAAAATTAAAGATGTGTAAAGCCTAATGTGGGCAGGGGTTCAGAAAAATGGGACTTTTAAGAAATATTTAATTTGTTTTGTTTTATCCTTACCAGAGGATATGTTTATTGATTTTAGACAGAGAAGAAGGTGGGGAAGAGAGAGAGAAAAACACATGTGAGATGGAAACAACCGATCAGTTTTCTCCCATATGCACCCATACCGAGGTACGAACCCTGACAGGGAGTCAGTATATGGGAAACACGCCAACCAACTGAGCCACCCAACCAGGGCAGTTTGATTTTTTTAAAAAAGGCCTATGAAGTGCCAGATTAAACAAAATTAAACGCTTTCTTCTTGCTGTTTATAGCACCTTTTCAAAGCTCTTAAACCATTAAGTATATTGTGAAGCTACAAGAATAGAGAATCTAGTAACACAACTTACTCCAAATCCCAAACTTGTTTGATTCTTAAACACTTCCTCTACAAAAAACTAAAATAAATTGATGTGTAATAGTTTCAAAGACCACCATTTAGTAATGCTATTCTACACTTTTCCAAATGTTATTTCTTCAGGCCTTGAATGACTCTCCTGGATGTCACCAATCTTTGACTCTGAGACAGTTAGTCCTTCTTTTATACCTTTAGGCTATGGGATTAACAATAGTTTCAGGCTGCAGAAGGTCTGTTCTACTAATATATCCTACCTTTTGCAGGTTCTTCCACTTTTTTTTTTAAAGCTACATTTATTCCATTTAAAGGGCTATCTCATTCTGAGATTTTCCTCTTATGGAAGAATGACTGATTGATTGATTTTCAGAGAAAGGAGAAAGGAGGGAGAAAGAGAGGAAGAGAAACATCAGTGAGTCACCTCTTTCACAGCCCCAACAGGGGATCTGGCCAGCAATCCAGACATGTGTCCTGACTGAGAATCAAACTGATGATTTTTTTGTTTTTCACTGAACAAATACCACTTTGTAGTTGGAAAACTGGAACAGTTCCAAATAGTATAAAAATATCTCCCAAAAATAAGTTATTCAAAGAAGGAAATAAAAATCCCTGAGTAGGCTGAAGACAACAGATACAATAACCTAAGAAAATACATTATCTAATAGTACATTATTCAGCCAGTTGGTATATCTGTATGTGACATATGTATCCATATGCATCTATGGAAGTATTATATATGTATACATATGTCATACATAAATCTATGAATATATATATACATGCAAATTATATGTGTGTGTGTGTGTACATGTGTGTGTGAGATACATAAAGATATTCGCTTAATGTATGGTTTTTCACTTTTGGTTTGCAGGCCAGCATTCAACTCACTGAGCCATAATAGCTAGGGCTCCAACTTTTTAACTTCAGGTTCCTCAAAAGATATATATTTGTTTTACCAAAAATGGGAGCAATGGGGACATGATGCATCGTAGGAGGATGGGTGGTAAAAGATGTCTCAAAATGACATGACCATTTTTAACACATTGTTGACTGGTCAGGAAAAAACTCATTTTTTCAAGCCCAAAATTGTTGACCAGTAATTAATTGACCAGTAATTGCACTTGCACTAACTTTTGCTATAAAATTGCCAGTCAACAATGTGTTAACAAAGAGATGAATTTGGTTGCTACACAAGTTAACTCATGTCTGCACTTGCATTAGCTTTTGTATAAAATTGCCGATCAACAATGTGTTTAAGTACTGGACAGGTCTTGCTTTATACTTCATTCACTCATTCAACAAATATGCATTAAGTTCCTACTATATGAGGTCTGTCTTGAAAGTATCAACCACTCAAACTTGGATGGTATTACCACTATACATAGTCTTCTGCATTCATTAATGATCATGTAACTTGCCTGTGGTAACTTGGCAACTACCCTAAACAGAGGAGGAAATTTTTGGTAGGTTTTAATGGGCATCACATCTTATTATAAATAATTTTATGCACACATGTTAAGGCTAATGATTGACATGTTGCCTGCCCCACCACCTGTGTCAGGCCTAGCAAAAAGGTTGTAGTCAGTGGTCACTGTGTTCCCAGAAACTGGCCTGCAGTCACACACAACCTGAGCCGTCACCTGTGCTGAAACAAAGAGGGTACGCGTCACAAGCTGTACACCCAATCACGAGGTTCACTGTTATCAGAGGCGTCTAAGGCATAGCTGCTGGTGTCCGGCTGAGAACTAGTTACACCCTCATTGCCCCTTCCCGTCTCCTTCAATCATTTCCCAGAAACAAGGATCGTAAATTTCCTGGTAGCCATCCCTAATCAGAGGACATTGTTGTTTCCCAATCATCATCTGGAACCAACCATCAGGGTGACTCACTCCCCTAGGGGTCTACTCCACACCCTTAAAAATCCTTCTACCCCTTCCCTCTGGGACTGCAGTCTGTTTGGACTCAGCCCATCTGACTGCAGTGCTGCCCTTCTAAATAAAAGCCCCTAAATTGGACTTTTCTGGCTCCAGGTCCTCTCTCAGCCACATCGCCTACCTAACAACATATACCTTCCAAACTTGGTTTGTAATAGTTTATGCAAAAACATAAGGTACAACATAGTAAAGGAGTAGATGAGAAAAGTACCAAAGGGGCGGTAATTCATAATGAATCTATAAGCCAGTACATGCATAAGATCTTACATTTCCTACAGGTAGACTGCAGAAACGCAGAAGCAAAAAGCAATTATAGCTAACCTTAACTTATCAGAAAAGCTAACCTGTTCTTTACTTTTTTTTTTTTTTCCTAAAAGATTTTATTTCATTATTTTTTAGAAAGAGGGGAAGGGAGAGAGGTAGAGAGGGAGAGAATCAATGTATGGTTGCGGTTCACCTGCCTCCAGCCACAGGCCTGACTGGAGACCTGGTTTGCAACCTGGTTATGTGCCCTGGCTGGGGAATCAAACCTGCTACCTTTGGGTTCGCAGGCCGGCGCCTTAACCACTGTGCTACCAGCCAGGGCTGTTCTTTACTTTTTACATGGATTAATTCATGTAATTCTCAAAATAATCCTGTAAGATACTTATTATTTTTATCCCCATTTTACAGATGAAAACACTGAAAGGGTAAGAAAACTGCCAAAAGCCAGACAGGTAGTATGAACAAGAATCAAATCCTAGAGCTTGGGCTCTTAACCACTATACCAGCCTCTCAAAACAAGAAGGAACAAAGAATTTGTACCACCTCACACCTGTCAGAATGGCAATCATCAACAAATCAACAAACAACAAGTGTTGGCGAGGATGTGGGGCAAAGGGAACCCTCATGCACTGTTGGTGGGAATGTAGGCTGGTGCAGCAACTGTGGAAAACAGTATGGGGTTTCCTTAAAACACTAAAAATGGAACTGCCTTTTGATCCAGCAATTCCACTACTTGGACTATACCCAAAGAATCCTGAAACACCAATTCATAAGAACCTATGTACACCTATGTTCATAGCGGCACTATTTACAATAGCCAAGTGCTGGAAACAGCCTAAGAGCCCATCAGTGGATGATTGGATCAAAAAACTTTGGTACATTTACATAATGGAATTCTATATAGCAGAAAGAAAGAAGGAACTTGTACCCTTTGCAACAACATGGATGGAACTGGAGAGTATTATGCTTAGTGAAATAAGCCAGTCAGTGAAGGACAAATACCATATGATCTCACCCATTTCAGGACAATAATGAACAAAACTAACAACAAGCAAAACAGAACCAAATATATGAATACAATGAATAGGCCTTCAGTGGTCAGAGGGAAGGGGGTTGGGGGAAGGGGGGAGCGGGGAGGCAGAGGCAAGGAAGGGGAGCAGCTTAGGCAAGAACTTAGTATAAAGGAACCATGGACATGGACAACAGGTGGGACTGACTTTGGGGGGAATGGGTGGGTGGGGAGGGGCACAGAGGGAAGCAAAATGGGGATGGATGTAATACAACAACAATAAAACTTAAAAAAAAAAAAATTTGAATAGTCAAACATGATTTTAAAAAATCCTGGTATTGAGCTCTTTGGGTTCTGGGGCCTGAGAGAAATTTCTTCTATAGGTTTTTGTGAAAGATGTAAGGCAGCAAATGTGTTAGGCAGTAGACTAGACCCTTAGCCTCCTTTCCACTAATGCAATACAGATTTGTACAATAGCAAGAAATAAACACCATATATAATGGTTGCTCAAATATAAAACTCACAACATTTTACACATGAAAGGAATCTCAGAGATCATCTATTTGCTGACCTGAAACCACAGAGGAAGGGTGCACTTTAAATTCTCAGTTAGGTGTAAATACCTTTTTGAAAGTCTCTAGAGTTTTGGGTAACTGCAGCTACAAAGCCCATGCCTGTTCCTATAAACAACCCACCATAAGCAAATGAGGCCTCCCTGTATTGCACACTCCCTAAGGACCTGAAATAGGCAGCAGCATGGCTTAAAATGCTCAAGTTCAGCTAAAGGTTCAAAGGACATTCCCTTTCCTGAACTTTCAAAACACTCCATACACTCACTTTTTTCTGCCAGACAGACTTCAGGTCCCCTCGCCTGCAATCTGAAAACCTGTCTGAACAAGCAACAGACTGAGGCTTCTCAAAGGTCTGCAAACCCCAATCAAAAATTACTGCTGTCCCATCAATGTGTCATATAAATGTTGGCATGTTAATTGTGTATTTATAATATTGTTAATGGTTAGTTAATTTACCTCCCAAACTATTATTGTACTTGAAATGATTTAACGTCTGCTGAGGGAGTTAACAACATGTAACAGCAGGTGTGAGTTTTTTTTAACTTTCCACACTGTACCCTGACTTGTACTGTTAGCATTAAGCAAGTTAAATGTGATTTCCATACAGGATTCCTTAAGAGTTCTAACGCTCATATTTATTTTGCACAAGGAATAATAACAAGTTAGAAAAACAAAAGCCTTTTTTTATATGCAAAATCCTCCATTTGTAAAAACCAAAGACTCTGTTTTTAACTAAGATTTCATTATTCTTTGATCTAGTTAAAGTTCAGAATTCATACCTCTTAGAATTTGAAAATAATCAAAATGATCATTAAAATAAAATGCACTTTATTGTTTTTAAATCTGTTTTTCTAACTCTCTCCAATTTAACTCTAAATTAAACCTTCATGTTTTAGACCAGCAAAAATTAAGCTTATTTTTTTTTGAGCCCTCAGGGAATTAAAATCTCTTCTTATGTGAGTATGGCTAATTAAATAGTGAGATCCTATATCTGGAATTTAAATTTTTCTTTCACGTTTTTATGTCTATGTATTTTGACTAAAGGTACTTAATAGACTAAATCAAAATAACAGAAAAGAAATGTTTATTTTCTTTTGAGTAATATGGGATTCATTCACTAAACATCATTGAGAGTCAGGCACTAAGACTCCTACAAAAAATTATGTGAACATTGTCCTGTACCCTCCAGAAGCTTACCAACTTCAGCAGATAAACCATGTTCTGTACCAACATGCCAGCAAAATAAGGCAATACATACCACCAAATGAGACACAAAGACAGTATGCTTCCAAGAGACAAAAAAATTACAGAAGGCTTCAGGAAGAGGATCTCATTTAAGGAGGACTAAGCTTTCACTGGGCAGACTCACAAAGAAAACAGTAATAGATGACATTTACTGAGCTCTTACTATCAGCTGTATTTTTCATATATCAACATATTTCATCCTTAAAATCTCTACAGGGTTAGGTATTAATATTATCCCCATTTTAGAGATTCTTTAAAAATAAGGTTTATAGGAATTAATTAACTGGCTCAAGGTCACATGGTGAATTTTTTAAAATTTCTATTTATTTATTTTTAAAGATTTTATTTATTATTTTTAGAGAGAGGGTTAGGGAGAGAGGCAGAGAAGGAGAGAGGCAGAGAGGGAGAGAGATATCAATGTATGGTTGCCTTTCACCTGCCTCCAGCTACGGACCTGGCTGGAGACCTGGCTGGAGACCTGGCTTGCAACCTGGTTATGTGCTCTGGGTGGGAATCGAACCAGCGACCTTCGGGTTCACAAGCCAGCACCTTATCTACTGTGCCACCAGCCAGGGCTACATGGTAGATTTTTACAAGGCCAGCCTCTGCAGCTGCTCCCGTCAAGAGGTGGAATCTGTCTCCACACAGCCAGGGTCTTGTTCACACTGTGATTTGCTTTGAGCAACAGAATGTAGTGGAAGTAATGTTGTGAGACTTAGGAACCTTGGCCACAGGAGACCTTACAGTTTCTGCTGTCTCCTTCTTTGGAAAATATTTGAATCGTGGGAAGAAGCCTGGAATGAAAGACTCTATAGAGGGGCTCGGATGGCATCCCAATTTTCCTGCTGAGCCTTCCTGAAGAGTGACTAAGGACATCCAAGGTCAGCCAGATCCCTATCAAGCTACCAGAGCAGGTCTTCTATCCTAACAAACACTTCCTTTCGACAAAGAGACAATGGCCTTTGGCTTTTCTTTTCTTGTACCACTAACCTCCACCTGAAATGTCTCTGAATCTTACCATCGACCAAGATCTAGTTAAAGGGAGCCTGGTATAGTACAGTGCCTCTCAAACTTGTCCATGAACACACCTGAAGGACAGAGTGATCACAAATCAACGTATGACAGCACCTTGGAAAAGCCACCAGAAACATCATGCTATAAGAAATTTATTTTAGAATTCATTCATATTTGTTGTGTTCCATAATATACTACACCCATATTTGTTTTAATAGAAAAATGTTTTATTTAGTTCTGAATATATCACTAAGATACTTCAAGATGATGTGCCACGTTTACCTTGTGGCTTCTAATTCCTCCTGGCACATATTGGGATTCTCGTAATCCCAGTTTGAACAAAGTCTAGTGAAAAAAACATAGACTTTGTTGTCAGAAATACCTAATTGTGTGAAGATAAAATAGATAACTCAAGACCGAATTTTTGCACAAGGTATTTCCTATGACAAGGAAGAAGAACAACTGGCCCTGACTGGTATGGCTCAGTGGAATGGGCATTGTCCCGCAAACCAAAAGGTTGTTGGTTTGATTCCCATAGGGCACATGCCTGGGTTGTAGGCCAGGTTCCTGGGACCTGGATGCATGCAAAAGGCCATCGATCAATGTTTCTCTAGCACAATGATAGATGTTTCTCTGGCATATCCACGTTTCTCTCCCTCTCTCCCTTCCTTCCCTGCTCTCTAAAACTAAATATATAAAATCTTTTAAAATAAAGAACTGTAATTATTAACACCAGGCTATATATAAAGTTCTAAACACAAGTTAGACTATAATCTCTATTATTATACAGCTGCTATAAAACAATCTGTATTTTCAAAGTATTTTTGAAATACCATTTATCAGCAGCAATTAGATGTAAAACTTCAGACAACCTAACCACCCACAACCCCAAAATTCCAAATCTGCAAACATTCTGGCTGGTTTGATACAATGTAGCTCTAAATTATTTTTCCAATGGGTGTTATCTCTCTGATGTAATAGATGTGATTGATACTTGTGATAATAAACAAATCATTTTATGTTCTACTTTAAGATTTCAGGTTCAAATGTTTCCAGTTTTACTTACAATGAAGAAATAAATAATGCTAAAGAAATTAAGATTGCTTCTCAATGTGAAATTACCAGTATAGAAGCTCAAACCATAAATGGCACTCAACCATCTATCAAATACTCATTCATTGATTTCATTCATTTGGCAAATGTCTACGAAGCACTTATTATGTACCAGGCAATGGAAATAAAATGCTAAGCAAAAGTTTATAAAGACTTGGCCACTGCCCTCATGGAGCCAAAAGTTTGTGTGGTAGTCAGAATTCTAAAATAGCTCCAGAAATTCTCGTCTCTTGGCAGCCCTTCCAGTCCCTTTGTTAGATCCTCCCCTTGGGTGTGGGTGGAACCTGAGTTGCTTCTAGCCAACAGAGATAACGGACTACTTTCTGTGATATAAGACTCCATCACAAACAGCTGAAGAGAGGGATTCTAAGCCAAAAATGTTCCTGCAGGCCACCAGGTTGCCGGTTTGATTCTCAGTCAGGGCACATACCTGAGTTGCGGGCCAGGTCCCCAGTTGGAGGTGCACAAGAGACAACCAACAATGATGTTCCTCCCCCTCTCTTCCTCTCTAAAAATAAATAAATAAAATATTTTTTAAAATAAAATAAAGAAAATGGGGACCTCAGTCACACAGTCACAAGAAAATGAATTCTGTTGACAACTTGACCGTTCCCTAGTCCAGCCTCTCGATGAGGAAGAAGCCAGCTGATGCCTTTGTTCCATCCCTTTGAGACCCTCAGCAGAAACCCCAGCTGAAACCATGACTCCTGACCCACTGAGAAATAACAAAAACTGTCTTATTTTAAGCAACTAAGTTTGCTATAATGTCATACAGCAAGAGAAATGAAAATATATAGTGCAGGAAAACGGCCCAAACTCCTTCACCTTCAGATACAGTATTTAAGGGTCTGCAGAACCCAGTTTCACTCACTCTCTCCTTCTCCCAGCATGCAATTTCCAGGACTACTCAGGTCATGTTCCTGCCTTTAGTTTCCCTCCCAAAAAGACTTATTCTCCTTTTATTGTCTCCTTGATGTCTGAAGTTTACTTAAAAAAGAAGAAGGATTCAATAGCTATGTTTTCACTTACCTGGTTCTCAGGTTAACATCGTCAGTTAAGGGAGGCAACATAGTTTATTGCAATTGTCACTCAAAAACCTGAATTCCAATTCCCTAATCACAAGAGGCCTAATTTTATAACCTTGAGCAAGTCACTTCTTTAAACCTACTTTACATATCAGTCCATCTTTTGCATCTATTAAATGGGCAGATTGAACTATAAAAGGGGCCTTTTCTACTCTCAAATTCTATTCCAATCACACAGGAGGAGGAGGAGGAAGATTGGGGGTTTACACTAGAGTCCAAATGAAAAGTTCTGTGTGTTTTTGCTTCATACTGTTTTTCCCTCAAAGGTCAGAAGAATTCCATTGCATGTTTTACTTACATCACTGTGCCATGGTTCACCACCAAGGGTAGAGGTACAAGGAAATCTTTTGACAAAGAAAACTTTAAGTGTCAAGGTTTCAGCAGCAAACCCTCTACAAAAATAAATTATGCTGATTAACTTGAATGGGCATCATCACCCCCTATATTTTTAATGCTATTATGAATAGAAACTGGTTCCTAAAACTCCAAGAGTTGAGTTAATAAACACATCTGGAATGTCAGGTTATTCTCTGGTCTAAGATGATCTTGAAAGATGGTAAGTTGGATAGCTAGAAGAAGGGTCAGAGACAAAACTTGCCTCTCCCAAGCAGAAGAGAGAGCATGAGACAAGGCATTAAAACAAGGAACAGCAGAACATATATTCAGTGACTCAAACTACATGAAATGCAGAGTTGCGGCTGAGATGGGCATTTCAGAGAGACTGGGCAAGCAGTTACATAGAAGATTACTCTGATGAACATGACACAAAATTATTCATAAGCTGGGACGACAACTCAGGGGAGAGATGATGAAATCTTAGGATAATGAATGAAAGGTCTATGAATTCAAGGTACAGTTAAGAAATATCCAGGAGGTAGAACTGGCAGAAATTGCTGACTGCGAGAATGCGGAGGGTTAAGAAGACGGGGAAGTTCAGGGCTTGTGTGATGGTGCCAACAAATGAAACTGTGGGCTGAAACGTAGGAAGCCTAAGAGGTAGAATGGAAATGAGGAATTATGTTTCAGACGCAGTAAGCTTGAGATATCTGTGGACTACCCAAATGGAGAGCCATCGTCACGCACACCTGAGGGCCCAGGGGACGCACGCTCTGAGCAAATCTGGGGGACAACAGCAAATGTGACACATGAAAGATTGCAAGCCTAGAGGAAGCGCTGGGCAAATTTGGAAGACATCAATATATAAATGAAGGTGAGGCCACGGCTGTGAATGAGCTTACCCAGGGAGGAGAGGTAAGGAAGGACAATAGGTAAGGACAGTAAACTAGGGACAAACCCCAAGGAACAGCAGTATTTAAAGGGTTGGCTAAGAAAAATCAATCTTTGACTAAATTCTAAAGTTAGAATCTTTTCTGTGAAATTTCACAAATTTCTAAGCAGGTACTTTCTTCACTGGCTTCTCCCTCTCTCCCAGTTTCCAATTAAAAGGTTCCAACTACTGGATTATGAAGTCCTTCAGAAGGTCAAGAAGCTTATTTGACTTCCTGTCACTAACATCCTTGAGCTTGGAGAATGAATCTGGCTGGACAGAGGAAAATGAAAAGCTTCCCAGTGTAAGTCCTAGAACCTAAGGTTGCTTCCAGCTCAGACCAGAACAACACAGCCTGAACAGAGTAAAAGAAGGGGGTAGACTTGATGTACTGCTGGTGGGGATGCAAAAAACGATGCAGCCACTTTTGAAAACAGTCTGGCAGTTTCCCAAAAATTTAAATAGAGTTACTATGTAATGCAGCAATCCACTCCAAGGTATATACCCAACAGAATTGAAAACATGTTCCCACAAACATTTGCATAGGAAGGTTCATAGCGTTATTATTCATAATAGCCAAAGAGTGAAAACAACCCAAATCTCCATCAGCTGATGAACGGATAAGCAAAATTTACAACAGCATGTTATTTGGCAATAAAAAGGAATGAAGTACTGATACATGCTACAACATGGATGAACCCTGAAAATATATACTAAGTAAAAGGAGCCAGTCACAAAAGGCCACATATTGTGTAGTTCCAGTCATATGAAAAGTTCAGAATAAGCAAATCCACAGAGACAGGGAATAGATTAATGGTTGCGAAGAGCTGGGGAGAGAGAACCTGGAGTGACTGCTAATGGGTATGAGATTTCTTTTGAGGGTAATAAAAATGTTTTGGTCTTCATCAGTGCTGATGGTTATACAACTTTGTGAATTATACTAAAAACCATTAAGTTATATGCTTTAAAATGGTGAAATTTACGATACATGAATTATGTCTCAATTTTTTAAAGGTGCAAGGGGGAGCAGAGACACGGGAAGGCTAGAATCCATGCTGCATCTTAGATTTCTTCTAGTTTAGGTGATTCCAACACAAGTATACCAACAAATCACTTAATGGAACAGCATTAGCAACAGGAACCACAAAAAAGTTTTAAACAATTTATAATACAAGCTGACCCTGGATGGTGTATGGCTCAATGGATTGGCGTCAGCTTGTGAACACAGAGGTCGCTGGTTCGATTCCCCAGCCAGGGCACATAACCAGGTTGCAAGCCAGGTCTCCAGCGTGAAAGGCAACCATACATTGATGTTTCTCTCCCTCTCTGCCTCTCTCCCTTCCCCTCACTCACTCCAAAAATAATAAATAAAATCTTTTTTAAAAATACAAGCTGATTATATTGTGACAGGAAATTCAGCAAGGTGATGGAAATTTAGCCATAGATAGAGGAACCACTTTAGGACAGGCTCCATTTTGACAGACTAACTGCTCAAACTTTCGCTTCTGTAATCCCCGCTTGCTCTGCTTCTGCTCGCTAAGCAAAAAGTATGTAAGCGAGAAGGAACCCATGCTCAGGGCCCAGAATTTGGAGACTGACTCCTCTGGGTCCGGGCGTAACAAAGTGCCTACTTATTCCCTCATCTCGGTGTTCTGCCTGAGTCCCTCCCGCAACAATATCACAGACATGTCAAACTCCTCACGCTAAAATGGGTGTCCAGGTCTGTTCCCCAGGGAAAGGGAGAGAACTTGCATATAATGTTAGTGACGCTAATCTCCTGTTCTAGTTAGGGAACATTCAATCCTAGTGCGGGTAATCCTGACAGAACTTCTGACTTTGTTGAAGCAGACACTCAGGTACTGGAGCAGCTTCTACCAAAACACCAGTCAATGCTCAAACCAGACCAGAGTGCAGAGTAGGAAGCCAATAACCTACTGAATGACATGTCCTCAGAAAGTAATTCTCCTCTTCATTTTGGAATAAACAAACGGAAGGAGATGAAACAAGAAAGGCAACATGGGCACAAAAGAAAACCCAGCAGCTCTGGAGAGCCTGGTGTGCTCCCAATTCTACCATACGGTAGGTAGCTGAGAAAATAGGAAAGTCACAACTTCTCTGGACCTCGACAAGACATCACATACCTCACAAATTTGCTGTCACAATGTATGGCCCCAACAGGGCACTTAAATATTAGTATTTTTCCAATTCACCTGAAAGAAAACTAGTGCAGCCCTGACTGGTGGCACAATGGATAAGGCGCCGGCCTGTGAACCCAAAGGTCACTGGTTCAATTCCCCAGCCAGGGCACATAACCAGGTTGCAAGCCAGATCTCCAGCCAGATCCATAGCTAGAGGCAGGTGAAAGGCAACCATACACTGATGTCTCTCTCCCTCTCTGCCTCTCTCTCTACATTTCTCTCTAAAATAAATAAATAAAATCTTAAAAAAGAAAACTAGTGCATTTGGGGTCATATTGGAAAAGACTCATGGGCCTCTTATCTTTGAGGTACTCGAACACACATTAGAAAACGAACACAATGTCCAAATTAGAATCCCTGGCTTTCTATAAAGCCTATAACCATCTAATTACCCATTCTTTTATCGTCTCTTCTCTCTCTAGCTCTCATTCACATTCTTTACCTTCATAACCTAGTCCAGCCACCGTCTCTCACCTAGTCTACAACAACTGTTTCCTAACTTGTCTTAAGATCCTTCAATGACTTTCCGAACTCTTTAATAGAACTGAAACTGGGGCCTACCTCTGCAGTCCCATCTTCAGCTTAACCCTGTTAGTTCTTTTTACTCCAGCCATACCCAACTTTCCATTTTCTTCAGGCCTCAGAGTATATACTCCTGTCTAGAACAGTCTTCTCTGTTCTTCCAGCTGTCTTAGACATCATGTTGTCCCTCACCCTTCGGATCCCAATATAGACGTTACCTGCCCCTGGGAGGCTTGACCCAATCAAGTCCGGACTAGGTACTCCTTCATTCTCACATTTACTCTCATGACTGGAACACTTCTCAAGTTAGGTTGCACTTCTCAAACTAGGCTGTATTTCCCATTACTACACTGCAAATTCCATGAGAGCAAGGTTGGTGTCTATAGTCTTCACTGCTCAATTCCCAGACATATGCCTATATTCAGGAACTACTACCTGAAGAAGTGAATGATACAATTAGGCAAAAAGCTTAACTGACTGAATGGGAAATTTTACATACAATATATGCTTCAGATAAAAAGTTTAAAAGTATTTTTAAAGAAAATTACAGATATAAACAAATACAATTCTTATAACAACTGTGGAGAAAAAGGCCGTAGGCACATGTACTTTCTACAAATTTAACAGTTAATACCAAATAAAATCAAAAGGAGCTAAACTACTAATTCAGTGGGAATGGTGCTCCTAAATGTTGTAAAACTCTTTAATCTCCTCAACTGAAAAAGGTAGAAAAGGTATATAGAAGGAAATTACCACGTTACAGTCAAATCATGCACTGAAGTGAAACCAGATGAAAACCAGATTTTTTTACCCCCGCCCCCACCCAAAGAATGTAGACACACTGGACAGGAATGCTGTTTACTCCAAATAGCTCACCAAGTAAAGGTTACTTTGAAATACTTCAAATTCCATAAGCACGGCAGGGCTGCAAAAACTGTGGGAAGAGAATGTTCCAAGGACAGACTAATGGACAGAAGGTACTAATGTAATAAACCTTGATACATGACTACCTAAGGAAGTCTAAACAGAAAACTGCATATATTTGTTCTGAAGTCATTAACCAAGCTTCAATTTCTGAAATACATTCAAAATACTTAACATATTTTATATAAGTCTAAAGTATAAATAATAGGGATACTTTTTGTGAAAGATAACTGAATAATTTCCTTCACCTTGTTTAGGATATACAGGGTGGGCCAAAAGGAGATTTACGGTCGCGAGTACACCAAACAGTTTATTTTTGTATTATTATTATTATGTTCCTTTCCATATAAACTATAAACCTATTTTTGTCCCACCCTGTATAAATCTCTATCACATTTCAGACTTGGTTCTTTTATTTTTTTATACCAAGTTTTTCTTAACATGCGTTTGTTGCCTATGTTAATAAGAATACAAGCAACACCAAATCAGAATTTTTATTATCATTTTGAGGATGTGACCACCCTTTTAATTCTGTTCATATTTTAACAAGGCAACTTTAATCCAGTGATCAAAGCTTCATTAGCTTGTAAACAAACTGTTTCTCAGGTAAACTGAATTGCCCCACATCAGGAACTTAAGCAAATAAATAAGTACAAAAAAAAAGGCAGATTATAAATTAGGGCAGACAAATCTGTATCTAGCCCCAAGCTGGTAAAGAGCATTCTATCAATATAGTGAAATGCTAATCTCCTAATTAACAACCTAATTAGGTAATTATGGCTTTGCAGAGGGATGCCGAAATGAAATATGACAACATGGTCACCTCTTTATATGGCACCTGTGGGCCTTTTCAGCTGTCATTGCAAAGAGTGCAATATCAATTTGAACAGATGACAAAGTGCTGTCATTTTTCATTCTGATAATATACAGAATGCTTTGGACAGAAGCAGCTTACAAAAAGAAACATCTTGCCTGGTATTTTCCTAATTTAACTATGCTCAAATACTTCATTAAAATTTTGCACACTTTTTATATTTTATATAGAATTACCATGCACATTAAAAAATAATAATAATAAAAAATAAATTTAAAAACCCTAACTGGTCATGATGCTCAACTGTACATTTTGAAATTATTGCTATTTCAACTATGAAGTATATGAAAATTAGAAAAGAGTAAAAGATGCCAATTCATCCTTTTATTATTTTTTAAATCCTCATCCAAGGAGAGGATGTGTTTATTCACGTTAGAGAGAAAAAAGGGGGAGAGAAACATCAATATGAGAAACCTTGGTCAGCTGCCTCCCATATGTGATTGAACCTGCTACCTCAGTATGTACCCTAAGAAGGGATCAAACCCACAACCTTCTGGCTCACAGAACATCACTCCAACCAACTAAGCCACCTAGCCAGTGCAAGATTTTTAATATTTATGCATTGTGAATATTGTTACAGAAAAGTTAAAACCAAACTTTGATCTTTATTTCTTACCAAAAAAGTGATACAGAAATTCAGTTACAATTTTCCTTAACAAAAAAAAAGCTTCCCAATATCTAAGCATTCAACTCACCAAAAAGCTCTATACAGGAGTGGGCAAAAGAAGGTTTACGGTTGTTTGTGTGAAAAAAGTACAATAAATAATAATACAAGAATAAACTGTTGGCCCTGGCTGGTGGCACAATGGAAAAGGCGCTAGCCTGCGAACCCAAAGGTTGCTGGTTCGATTCCCAGGCGGGCATATAACCAGGTTGCAAACCAGGTCTCCAGCCAGCTCTGTAGCTGGAGGCAGGTGAAAGGCAACCATACGTTGATGTTTCTCTCCCTCTCTGCCTCTCTCCCTTCGTCTCTCTCTGGAAATAATAAATAAAATATTAAAAAAAAAAAAAAAAAGAATAAACTGTGTTTCATGTACTCACAGTAGTAAACTTACTTTTGCCTACCCCTGTGCATACCGTTGCACAGCCTCATAGAGACAGAAGTGCACTCTATTTGAAGACGCATCTGTCTGTCCCACTACTCACTGCTGCACTGGCCACTAAAGAGGCGATGATGGTAGGTAGCACTGGGACACTGGTGTCATTCAACATGAACACGACTCTTCTTCCATAATATCGTCTTAAATACGATTTTGTGGGAAGGAGAGGAAGGTAGTTTGAAGAAACATGAAACTGAATTCTAAGTGTAATCACCAGATGTGAAAACTACCTTGAAAATACAATCCATTTACAACTTCAAATCATCTGCATGAATGAAAACTATGTTGGTCAATATGATGTTCACTGGTTCTATATTTTTTAATACTGGGTTAAAAGAATGTTTTATTAAAAACTATGTTTATCAAAGAATGTTTTGGAAGACAGAGAAAAGCATAAAGAACTATCACTCTACCACCTATTTCTTTTCCTTCTTATGTATAATTAAGATCATACTTTAATCTTTTTTTCACTTTATGTTACATAATATATTAATATCATTAAAATTCTTCTAAAACATCTAAAATGACTGTACAATATTTCCATGCTACGGCTTTCTATAATTCCCCTAAACTCTCTTAAATGCTAAAGTTGTTTCTAATTTTACTATTACAAGTACTGTTGCAGTGAACATATTTGAATGTGAATATTTTCCTACATCTCTGATCATTCCTTTAGCAACAATTCCAGAAATGGAATTACTCAAAGGCAAGCATGACTTAATTTGGTAAGGCTTGTGATAAATATTGCCCAAATTCTTTCCAGAAAAGCTTATAAATATAAACAATTAATATTCCTACTAACAACATATGAGTGACCATCTCACCACCAACCTCTGTCAACAATGTGTATTATTAAACTTCTATTAATTTTTAAAACTTAGTATCATTAGGTTATACCTGTAACCAAACAGCCTCACAATATAATCAATAACAATTTTCTGTAGGCATTAAGTTTAAATAAGTAAGAGGGACCATGGTTGATGACAGTCCCCAAATAAGGGCCAGTTCCAATATCCAACTCTAGAACAGCACAGAATAGTGACGAGAGCACTATAAATACAGGGAAAAAACAAGGGTTAAAATCCTACCTTTGCCATTACCAGTAGTTCCCTACCTTGAACCACTTTACTTCTCTAAGCTTCGGTTTCAGCATTTGTAAGATGGGGATGAGAACATAATATCCTTTGTTCTAACAACTCCAACAGGTAGTCATGGGCACCAAAAAAAGGTACTATAAGCAACTAAAGGTATTTATTGTTATTTAACAGATCAATGCATTTGCTAGTCTAAAAATAGCATGCTGAAACCCTTTTCTCCATAGTGCATAGTTGGTAGGTGTGCTAAGTAATGCACAAAGCACAACTAGTAATTAATGAGACTAATTTCATAATCCAGACATGAAAATGAGTCTCACTCCTGCACAATCACTCCATAGAATGATTTCTTATCACATTATACTAATATCTGAATGGGCTGTGCGCCCCTGAATGCTGGTACCAGAACACATCTCTCCAAAAATCATGGTACTAGGTACTTATATAAGTTATTTCATTTAATTCTCACAAGGAGTGTATGAGATTGGCAGCCTCATTTTACAGATTGTGAAGGCATATAGTCAGTATTCAAATACTGACTATAGGTGGGTGTGACTTCAAGATTCAAGTCAGCATGTCAGTTCTTTGTTAGCATCTTTTATGTCAGCAACCAAAATTCAAATTAGAATTTTACTTTGCACCACCCTGCGAACCCAAAGGTCACTGGTTTGATTCCCAGCCAGGGCACATAACCAGGTTGCAAGCCAGGTCTCCAGCCAGGTCCGTAGCTGGAGGCAGGTGAAAGGCAACTACACATTGATGTTTCTCTCTCTCTCTGCCGCTCTCTCTTCCCCCTCTCTAAAATTAATAAATATTTAAAAATTTTACTTTAACAAAGAAAACCATTCTTTCAAATAATTTTATATCAATTTCTCTGCTGAAGCAGTACTTACTTATAATAATGTACCTTAAAATGAGTACACAGGAGTCTTGGCTGGTGGCATAGAGGATAAGGCGCTGGCCTGTGAACCCAAAGGTCTCTGGTTGATTCCCAGCCAGGGCACATAACCAGGTTGCAAGCCAGGTCTCCAGCCAGGTCCACAGTTGGAGGCAGGTGAAAGGCAACCATACATTGATATCTCTCTCCCTCTCTGCCTCTCTCCCTTCCTCTGTCTCTAAAAATAATAAATAAAACCTTAAGAAAAAAAAGTCCATAGGGAACTAAACAAGTTATTGTTTTGAATGTGTAAAATTCAGTCCACTTTGTCTGCATCAATAAAACCATATTCATAAAAGTATATCCAAGTAATAGGATATGAATCTAACATTATATAGCTAACATTATATATTTATAGGTAAATGTAACATAATATTCAATTTATTTCATAAGTGATTACTGTAATTTAATTCCAATACTTATTCTAATACCTTCTTGCTGTTTCCAGAATTTAAGTTTTGTTTTTTAAGTGGTTTCTCCCATTTTTCTCACTTTCAATTACTTAAAACTGTTTTCTTCTTTGGGTCCAAATTTTGTGTTTCCTATATTAAATCTCATTCCCCAATATATCTAGACTGCTGTCAACTAGAGTTAATAAACTTTGAATGACTGCTCAGGATTTATTTTGTTCATTTTTTAAAAGATTTCTTACTTATTATTTTTAATAATAAATTACGTATTTATTATTATTTTAGAGAGATGGGAAGGGAGAGAGGCAGAGAGGGAGAGAGGCAGAGAGGGAGAGACACATCAACGTATGGTTGCTTTTTACCTGCCTCCAGCTACAGAGCTGGCTGGAGACCTGGTTTGCAACCTAGTTATGTGCCCTGACTGGGGAATTGAACCAGTAACCTTTGGGTTCGCAGGCCAGTGCCTTTGTTCTTTTTCCTTTTTTTTTTTTAAAGATTTTATTTCATTATTTTTAGAAAGAGGGGAAGGGACAGAGGCAGAGAGGGAGAGAGACATCAATGTATGGTTGCTTTTCACCTGCCTCCAGCCACAGACCTTACTGGAGACCTGGTTTGCAACCTGGTTATGTGCCCTGGCTGGGGAATCAAACCTGCGACCTTTGGGTTCGCAGGCCGGCACCTTATCCACTGTGCTACCAGCCAGGAACTGTTGTTCATTTTTATATTCCATGTTTTCCCCTTATACAATAGAGTATGAATGAAAACAGGTACCTAGAAGACAAATATTTTTTCAATTTTCACCTTGCAGAAGCTGGGTATTAAAATAAAAATAAATTAAACTTTTGGGCTGGGAACTCCCTGATCAATTTCTCTCACTATGCTGGGTGTTTCTGTACCCCTTTCAATCTTGTGTATACATAGTCAACAAAGCACTGTATGCATTTGGATAGCACTTGGCCTGTCAGGTCCTTTCCCAGAAGTAATAATAAACAAAGAAGAAAGGGAAAACAGAGCAGTGGCTCCCTTCCCGCCAAGAGAGGAGAAGAAGCACTTTAGATTTAAACCTTTCTTAACTGGGGTCTGCCAATAATTAGCTGTGTAACTTTGAAGATGTTGAATAGAATCAGAAAGCTTGGCATCCTGAAAAAACTTCAGCAAGACTTGAACTCCTCATTCTCATTCAGATGGAAAAAAAGATGCAAAGATTTCTAAGTGGCTTGACCAAAATCATAAGGCTGTTAGCAGTACACCCACAGTCAGGCTTCAAGTCTCTCTCAATCTAGAGTACTTTCTATTAAACTGTCTTTTACTAGGTGCCAATTTTTTCATCTCAAGAGGTTACGTTTACTCTCCATGTTCACTTCATGACACTGTAAAGAGGCCAAAAAGAAAAAGAGCTCTGATAGGATTTACAGTGCTAAAATATTACCAGGTCATCTCCCCCATCAAACCCCATCCCTCCTGAAATTTAGCCTGATTATATCACAAAAGCATTCACCCTGCCACTTCCCTAAAAACATCAGTTATGAGTCCACTGCAATGCCCCTTCACTCTGGCAATTTACCAGCAGACTTCTGATAAGTAATCCCCACTTGTGCTGTACCTGCTTTGAACAGTGGGTACCAAAATTTCAGTGATAAAGTAAATCAGAGTTCACAATCAGGCAGCCTAGGGCTGTACACAGACCACAAATGTGCTTTGGTCCACGCAATGATTTTTTAAACGAAATACATTGAGACCCAGGTTTCCAGCATCTCTTGAAAACAAGCAAAAGACCAAGGGACAACGGGCCTACTTTCTCACAGAGCAATAAGCACCCTGGAGCTGAGCAGTGACTGGTCATACGCCCTCCAGCTCACCAAGGTCTGCCTACTTTCTTTATTACGTCATGGGCATTTGAGTTGGAGACCCCTCAGGGAGATGCTCAAAGAAAACTAATGTAATAAACCTTGTTCCCTCTTTTGATTAAGCCCGAATTTTTTCTGGCATTATCACTCACTCACTAGCTCTGTGGCTTTAAGCCTTAGGTTACTCATGTGTTAAATGGCTTAAATCACCAATCTCTCAGAATCCTGAGGATAGAAGGAAACAAAGTATACAAAAACATTTAACAATGACCAAAATATAAGTGCTCAATTATTTTAAATTTAATACAAGATGAAACATGCTAACTTTTAAGTCAAAACCTCAGAAACTTCAAATTCACAGAAAACACCAGATCAGGGCACCTCCCATAGCATAAAAAAGTGTGACAGAATTCCTTGTCGTATGATAATTTAATAATTTGGTATCTATTGCTGTGTCTTTAACAATAAGGCCTTTAACAGATTAACAGGTTTCCAGCAAATTCTCATCCAGAAACATTTATAAATCCACTGACGTACAATAGTTTCTAGTCTTCAGTTACAAGTAAACTAGTAAAGCAAACCCTCCCCTAAAAAAAAATATATTCAACATGACAGATGAGGCGATGAGCACCGTGAGTACAGGGACCACGTTCATTCCTCATTATCCCTACTGCCTAGCACACTGAACATGGCTCTCGGGCTGGCTCTTCTCTGAAGCCTCTCCAGAGGGTTCCCACCCACATCACAAAGAAGAAACAACATAATGTAGTAGTAAAGTGTGGAGACACCAAGGTCTGGCAGATGATGCCCTCTACTCACAGCTGCAGCAGCTACATAAACGCAAGGAATTTGCTTAACCTCTTTATGCTCTAGTTTCCTCATCTGTAAAACTGGGATGCTAACAGACAATTTCCTGCACAGAAATAAACGAGATAATACATTTAACACAATGCTGGCACATAGCAAGCGCTCATTAGCTGCTATTACCAGCATTCCCTCCTTTGTGACCCTTGGGACTCTGTGGGGACTTGCTATCTTTGCACCTACAGTGCTTCACTACATCTTACCTGTACACACATATATATGTCTCCCCACTGGAATGCCAACAACCCCAGGGTAGGGACCTGGATTTACTCCTCTCTGCATCTCCAGGATCTAACAATATTCCCTTTCACTGCTAAATGAATCATAGATCCTCAAAGTATTGATTCACTGAAAGTTATAAACAGAAACTGGGACTTGTCTCTCTTGTCTGACACTCAAGCTCTCACTGACACTGAGTCCTATTGACTCTCCAACTTTACCTCCCAGTATCCCTACTCAAAAAGAAACCAATGGTTCGCTTTATTCAGGCTGGTCTACTCCCCATTCTAAAACTATGCCACAGTCATTGCACCTTTGCATCTTACAGTTATCACTTCAGGGACCTTACCATGCATCAGACCTTTTATCCACATTAGCTTATTACATATTCACAACACTCCACAAGGTTCATACAATCCCCCTATTCCAAACCATACTTGAGAAAAATAATGCTTAGAATTAAGAAATTTGTGGGATTGACTTTGGGGGGAATAGGTGGGTGGGGAGGGGGACAGAGGGGAGCAAAAAGGGGATGGATGTAATACAACAATAAAATTAAAAAAAAAAAAAAAGACAAGAAATTTGCCAAAGGTCACATATCTAGAGAGAGAAGGAACCAGGAACTAAATACAGAGTTCGTGTCTATTCTCTAAAGAATGTTTTCCTTGCTCACATCAAAGCTGAGCTGACACACCCACCACCTTCTTGCTTTGAAAGATCATAGTCTTTTCTACATTTAAAAGAACATCTGTACCATTAATTTTGACACTCATTTTTCTCTTGTATACTTTTTAAAACTATGTTCTTGATATCAAGAGCTATGGTATGAGAAAGGCAAAACACATAATAAAAAAAACACAGATACAGGCATCAGACAGAATTGGGTTTGAATCCTGGCTCTGTCTTGCACCAGCTGTGTAATTTATCCTGCGTCTTCCTAATCTGTAAAGTGAGATTAAAATGATGAAACAAGAGAAGCCTATATGTAATATCCAGGACACAGTAAACAATAAAAGTTAACCCCACATTATGAAGCATTACCTCCTCAAAAGTTAATGCCCTCCCCTCCTTCTGGATCACAGAACTCTCACAGAGCATACTAATCACCGTTTTGGAATTCCTCCCTAATCTCCCTCACTGAGTTGCGTTCCCTGCGGCAATGACTGAGTCTTATTTATCTCTATGCTGTCTGGCCTGGTATCTGGTACATATCCATACTCAGCAAATGCTTACTAAGTGAAATAATTATAGATACAATGAGTGTTTACAAGACTCTAGAAATCATTTCCAGCTGGGGTTGTCCTGAATTGGTTAGAGAGGCCAATTTCAGATGGGTCCTTGGGTAACATCTCAATAGGTGGCAACTGAAAAGGAGAAACCTTCTAAGCAGGGAGAATGTCCCATAAAGCACAAGGGAGAAAGAAAAGAACCAACATGATTTGAGGTCCGAATTATCTAAAGGATCAGGGCAGCATAATTTAGAAAGCTTTCCAACACAGCTAGAAAGTTGGCCAGGCAAAGGATCAAAAGTTGTAGAGGAACATGAGTTCAGAATGGGATCCCAGTAGCTGAAGGCAGGTATAAGTGCCAAGCTGAATGGGAGAGGGGCCACCAGCTTGCCTACGAGGCCTCAGCAAGCTAGCTAAACTGAAAAATATGAAAACAGTATCAATGCTAAATCAAGAACTCTTTTAGCATTTATTAAGCATCTCGTGGGGGTTTACAGTACAGGAGGAATAAAAGATGGTGTCTCCTTTTCTGCTCTAGTGGGTCTTTAAATTAGGAATCTACCCCTTTTGCTTGTCAAAACAAAATGAAGACGTTGTCTTTGGCTGAACTACAGTTTGTCAACAGCTGTCTCCCTCTGACCACTCACTCTGCCGGTTTTGATTCAAAAACGATGCCAGGTACTGTGATAAGCTTCAAAAACGACTTGCATGAGTTCAGAATGAAATTTTAACCACTTTCTGAGTCAACCTTTAGGCCTCCGGTTAAAATACTTTCCTTTAATCTACAATCATTGTTTTGTCTATCTTAAGCAAATCTAGAGCACTCTTTGCCACGCCCCAAAATATAAGGCTGAACCCAAGTTACAACGGTACTCCACCTCGCAAGAAAAAAACAAAAACAGTTCTGCGAGGCAACGGGGAAAAGGGGCGCCAGGAACAGGGCTACACAGGCAATGACTTGAAAACTTGATTTTCATATTGCGAAGATGAGGACCCCTAAATGTTGCTGAATGCGGGGCCAGAAATTGCCAGAGCCATCAACAGTACCTTCTTCCCCACCCACTACCCGAACTAGCTCCCCGCCCCCTTCCTCCACCCTACCCCCACCCCAATCACACACCCAGCTGTCAGGCCCAAAGACAGCAACCTGCGGACCTGGAAAGGGCCAGGAACCAGATGCTCAGGGGCGACCTGAGCAAGAGCCAGACATGCTGCCCGATGGGCACCGAGAGAAGCCGAGTGCGGAGCCTCTTGGCTCTATGATGGCTGGCAGGAGCCCGAGCAAGCAGGCTTGCGGCTGGGGCAACCTTTACCTGAAGGTGCTGCCACACTACGGGGCTGGGTGCGCCCCGGGACGCGTTCCTTAGAGGAGGGCCCAGCTCCCCTGCGCCTCTCGGCCCCTGTCCCGAACTCTCGGGATCCTCTCCGAGTCCTGGGGGACGGGAGCTCCTCCCGGCCGGCTCAGCTGCAGCTTCCCGGGTTCCCTCTCATGCCCCGGTTGCTCGCAGCTGCCAGCCGGCCAAGCTGCAGCCCTGCTGCCTGGAGTCGCGCCACGACCCGGAACCGCACCCCACGCACCGGAAGTGCCCAACCGGGAAAGACCGGCCGGCTGGGAACGTCGTGCGTAAGCCCCGGAGCCCGGAGCCAGGACGGGAGCGGAGCCGTCTCTGTGGGGCGTAGGGTGGGGGTCGAGTGGAAGGCCCTGCGCATGTGCGCCGCTTCCCCAGCTCCCGCAGGGCCCGGGCAGTCTGGCGAGATATCCCTGCCCCTGGACTTGGGTTAGGTAGAAATCAATGTGAGCGCTCGCCTCTGCATCTTTTCCTTTCTTCCCGCTTCCCAGAAAAACAGCCCAAAGCTGATCAGAAATGAGGGATGAGGCACCTTTGTCCCTGGGTCAGAGAGGTACAAATGCCTACTTGAACTTGCTGTGTATTCGAAGACAAGAACCCTTCCCTGTCTGACTCTTAGTTTTCCCATCCATACAATGTTCCCATTTTAGAGTATTGTTGTGAGACTCAAATGGGAGGTTTAAAACGCTCAGCAGTGCCTGACACAATAAACAGTAAATGTTAGCACTTTTATTATCTGTGAAATAGAGGCGATAATTATCTTCCTCAAAAACTGCAGGGAGCCGTGGCTGGTGGCTCAGTGGGTAAGGCGCCTCTGAACGCAGAGGTCACTGGTTCGATCCCCAGCCAAGGCACATAACCAGGTTGCAAGCCAGGCCTCCAGCCAGGTCCCCAGCTGGAGACAGGTGAAAGGCAACCATACATTGAAGTCTCTCTCCCTCTCTGCCTCTCTTCCTTCCCTTCTCTCTAAAAATAATAAAGTCTTTAAAAACTGCACAGAGGTTTCCATAAGAAATGAAGACTGACACAGAAAACACAGAACAGGAGCGCATTGTTTGCAGGGTCTCTCTCAGCGGTAATCAGTGAGAAAAGCCACCTGATGGGGAAAGAACATAAGCAGCACAATGATGTATCATCTCTCCTACCTGAGAGAGAGTGGAGAAAGTCTCTTTCAAAAATGCACCTTAGAGCCGCAGCTTGGTATCTTAGTTGGTTAGAGCATAATCCTGATATCCAAGGTTGTGGGTTCTATACCCACTCTGGGCACATACTAAAAGCAACCAATGAATGCATAAATAATTAACAAATCTATGTTTCTCTTCCTGTCTAAAACCAATCAATAATTTTTTTAAAGATTTTATTCATTATTTTTAGAGAGAAGGACAGGAAGGGAGGAAGAAAGGGAGAGAAATATCAATGTATGGTTGCCTTTCACCTACCTCCAGCTAAGGACCTGGCTGGAGACCTGGCTTGCAACCTGGTTATGTGCCCTGGCTGGGAATTAAACCAGCAACCCTTGGGTTTGCAGGCCAGCACCAATCCATTGAGCCACACCAGCCAGGGATCTAATCAATACATTTTTTAAATGCATCTTAGAAAAAAAAATGTCAAGGCTGAATTTCAGCCCAGAGGGATTCTGACCCAATATTAAAGTCACCAACAAATACACCATGGACCTACCCTCATAGGATTCAAATAATATGATTAATCTCTTACCTAGTGAGGGGTAGGGGTGGGGGAGATGTACCTTAAATACCCAAAATGCAGTCCTAGACACACACCACCACAGTTCCATTGGGAGCCTGTTAGAAGCAATCTGCTGAAGCAGTGTGTAAACAAGGCTGGATAGTCTGCTTTCTAAAGTCACCAGGTTACTTGATCCTTCTTAAATATTAATCTTAATTTTCATTTGTCTTGGGCTCTAATCTGAAACACAGCTGACTGATTATCCCTCAGACACACAAAACTCAATCTACCTAAAACTGAAATCAACTGGACATGCTAAGCATTTATGGGTTGTAAGGATTAAATATCCACTCCACTACTTACAAATGTTATGATTTCATGTTTCCAAGCTGCCTCTCTAAAATTCCTTATCTGTAAAATAGGAATAACAAAAGTCTTACCTAACCCCATTGGGTTGCTGTGAGGTCTAAATGAGCTAATACATATAACTCACATGGAATAGAGCTCAGCATGTAGCTAACATTTACTAACATTTATACAAAATGCTCACCATTATCACTACCCTTTAGTCAGTAAACCAGTGCTTATTGAGTGCCTATGGATGAAGCTTTTCCTAGGCACTGAAGATTTCAGTGGTGAAAAGCTAGACAGGGTGAACCCTTATGAAGCTTATAGTCAAGTTTGACTATGAATTTTAAATAGTTGCTGTGGTAAATTGGAATACAGGGAAATATGGTGAAAATTTTAAAACATGGTTGAGGGCCCCATTGAGAACGGAGACTAAATTTACAGTGATATTAATACAATGGTTTGTGTGACTTTTCTATAGTTAGTTTGAATAGTCAAGATATAGGCACGCATGCACACACACACACACACACACAGATATAGTCGCACAAAGAAAGAGCAATTGCTTTAATCCAAGGTAAGAGTTTTGCCAGACAGATGTTTAAGATCCCAGCTTCTAAAAGTGCTTAAAAGAAAGGACCACAGAATGAATGCTGGATAGGTAAATTGGAGAATTCCAGAAAGGTTCACATCACTAGCCTAAAGGTTCTAGAACAGATGTCTCTGATGGAGCAAACAGAATGTCTCAATGAATAAGCTCATATGAACAGCCATGTGAGAGTAGGGTCCTGGCTGAAGTGGAATGGAGGACAAAATTATTGGACATGAGATGGTCAAGGAACTGATATACCACATGAGCCTCAAAAACTCTCAGGATGATGGGAGGGCATGGGGTGAAAAGGAAACTAGGGTGTTTCCCTGCAAATGAAGGAGGAAGGAAAATAAGGAGAAAAGGGAAAAGTCCAACCTCATGGCTTAGCTTCCAAAAAGTAGGAGTTATAATGGACAATCAAAGTGACATTAAAAAGCAAAGCAGCCCTGGCTGGTGGCATAGTGGATAAGGTGCCGGCCTGCAAACCCAAAGGTTGCTGGTTCGATTCCCAGCCAGGGCACATAATCAGGTTGCAAGCCAGGTCTCCAGCCAGCTCTGTAGCTGGAGGCAGGTGAAAGGCAACCATACATTGATGTTTCTCTCCCTCTCTGCCTCTCTTCCTTCCCCTCTCTCTAAAAA